>OMKL01154815.1:24486-41275 GCA_900302295.1 Parasudis fraserbrunneri | reverse complement strand
TAGAACGCATTAGTCTCCTTTTTTTTTTTTTTTTTTTTTTTTTTTTTTTTTTTTTTTTTTTTTTTTTTTTTAAACCATCAGCTTCTATCTTGCTACTCCGGAGCCTGCAGAGTAACTACCAAATTCTCTAACATACCAAAGTTTTAAAAGACTCCCAAAATAATCTACCAATTAATATGGAAACAGTTTTGGTAAAACGTTGCAAAACAAATCTGGTCAGAATACACAATAGCCAACGGTCTCAACAACGTCTCCAGTTTTGCTAAAGCAATATATTGCAGCTGTTTTGTATTGACGTTAAAACAAGGTCTTGATAAACTTTGCGTCAAAAGTGGTGAACTGCTACATTATTGGTTACAGACACCTATATGCTATAAAACAACTGCTTTGGTATAAAAACATATCCAAAGGGAAAATAAATTCTTGTAAAATTCACAGCATAATTTGAGGAGAAAAAAGGCAGTCACTTAACTCAATTTTTTTTTCTTCAGTTTCCATGTTTCGGATGGAGAGACTTTTGTGCAGGTGTTCTGATGAGGAACTACATGCAAAAGGGAAAAAAGTAACAAAAAAAGGAAAGGGTAGACTCTGGAATAGATAGTTCTTTCCACTGCAAAATCCTTAATACGTGAATAAGATTTGAAGGAAGTAATGTTTAGGAGGTTGTTGTGTACAATAAGACCCTGTTATATGGGGCCCTGCTGAAGAAGAAATCTTTGTAGAGAAAGGCCTCAAATTACCATTCTTATTTACCTTTTTCTATGTTGTTTTAATTTCCTTAAAGAATTAAGGGCTGTCTAGAGAGAAAAATAGAGAAAAGCCATCTTAATTCAAATGATAATGTCCAGCTCCGTCCCATTCCAAGTCCATGAGTCATAAGGCCAAAGGTTTATCTAAGAACCAGCCACTGACTGTCTTCCCCTCACTGGGCTGGATCCTTCCATCTCCCGAGCCCCTTGCTGCTCTCGTCTGTGCTGGGCCGGGTTGCAGCTTGCAGGACTACAGGGCCTCTAGGCCTGAGGGGTGCCGCTTCCCTCTCCTCCCACCCGACCGCTGTCGGTATCCATCCGCAGGGTCTCCCCTCCACCCGGCCAGCACACGCTGTAGGGACTCCACTGCTATGTGCTCTCCTTTCACAGAGTTACACAATACCAACCAACAACATGAAATATCACCGCAAACACTTCCCCTCTTCGTCAAGCTACAGGATTTACAAGCAGCTCTTATGTGAAATTTCACTTAAAAAAGGGTAAAACAATTAATAACCAGTGGAACATTAATGTCAAGACATTCCACGGTTTGAACCGAAAGAGGACGCTAAGCATTTCATCACTGACAGCTACCTGTAAAACAGCTCCAAACTTCATTCTGAAATGCTCCTCAGAAGATTTTGCCACATAATACCATATGGTGATTACTTGGTGGTTACATGAAATCTGTGAAATGGCAAGATGGATGTCTCAATCTTACTATGGTTATTCTGCAATATTACTTTGTGCCTAATGATTGCAAAAGGAAAACGGATGAAAATTACATATATACTTTTAACAAAAGGTTTTTCTCTGTAGTAGCGGTTCAGTGATATCTCCCTTCTGACGTGAGCAGCTTTTGTTCTCAACACACCTGTAGTAAAAAACACCACCTTAAAAATGACGCACAGGGGGAACACACAGCCAAATGTCAGTGCAGTCACGAGCTGGCCATGGAACTCTGCTGCACACACACTCCAGTCATAGGAGACTCCTCTCTGTCCATGCCCTGCCTCATGCCAAGGTGGCCTTCCGCTAGGTAGTGGGCAGGCCCTGTGTTCGTGCCCATGGGGAACGCAGGGTGTGCTGCCATGCCAGTCTCCTGTCGCGGGTTCGAGAAGGCGCCCAGCCCCATGCTCAGCCCACCGTTCTGACCAAAGTCCAGGGCACCGGTGGGCAGGTGGCGGAGCTGGTAGGCCTGGTTGCCGTGGTTCCCAGTGGAAGAGGAAGATGTGGAGGAAGAGGAGGCAGAGGAAGACAGGGAGGTCATGGACAGATGGCCATGTACAACCTCCATGGAGTCCTGTGTGGAGGAGCTGTGTGTCGGGGAGGTGTAGTGGCGCGGGCGTGGCCGAGTAGCCATCATCTGCCCGTGGTGGTGATGGGGGTGTGAGTGGGGATGCAGGGCCTTAGGGTGCTGGGGGGGAACATGGAAGGTGGTCTCCTGAACTGGGTGGGTCTCTCCAGTGACCGACTCCGGTCCAACGCCGCCTCCCCACACCAATGGTGGAGGGTAAGGCTGTCTTGCCTGTCAATAGAAGACAAATAAAAGTGATCAGTTCATTTTGTATAGAGATGTACACATTTTTAGATGCTCAAAATTATTTTCCATCTTATGATAAAAGTTTGATGAGGCAACTGGAAAGATATGTCCTCCATTGCACTCAGACACAGCTTCACAGACCCACTTTCAGAAACGTGTATAATTTTCTCTGTACAGTTATATTAACATGAGGTGATCAAAATAACCCATTATTTCTCCACAATGATATATATAGCCAGTTCATTTTTATTTTCAACAGTTATGTGCAGAACCATTTCAGTGAATAATAGTTCACCGAACATTTGGTTCAGGGGAAAGCTTTTGTTTCTTTCACTTTTAAATCAGAACATAGTCATTTGTTGCCATTTGTTAACCACTGCAAGGCACCAAAACCTACGGTGCCAACTGCTGAAAAGTTTAATGATGATACTTTCCTTAAACTATTGATTTATACACAGCATTACAGTTTGATATGAGACCTGCCTTGTATGGCAGCAGGCAATGCTCCTTGTGCATGCCATCAAAGATGGAATACATTAAAAAGAATTTCTACTGATAAAAAGATTTTTCTTTGAACTAAATTTGAAAGTGCGAGTCATTTTGTGTGATCCTTATAACATAGATTAGATTAGATTCAAATTTATTGTCATTATACAGCACAAGTACAGTACAACGAGAAGAAGTTTGGCATCCATCCAGAGTGCAAATGTTACAGTAAAGTGCAGTAGCTATATACAATGTACAATATACAGGTGATTAACTAGAGTATATTTGAGTAAGTGGTTAGATAGTGAGTGCTACTGAGTAGTATGATATGTACAGATATAGGCAAATAAGTATAAGTAGGTAAATAGTAAATAAGTAAGAAGTATGCAATGAATATAAATATATACGGTATATATATATACAGCAGTGATGTACATGCTATAATAGCGACAGCTGACTTACTAAAACTGTGAGGAATCGTGTGTCTAAGATTAACAAAGTGACTCTTTCATTGTCAACACATCATTCCCATCATTTAAAATATGCTTTTAAATGAATTTACGCATCAATACATGAATTTCAACCAGCTGACTGACCTGTGGGCAGAGGCTGTCACCATCAATGGCAGGCATGGCCGTGCCAAAGTGCCCTCCACTGTGCAAGTGGTGATGGGTGGGGTCTGACCTTGCTCTGCCACTGGTACTCGTCCCAGACGACCCTCCTACAGCGGTAAACAGAAGGGTCACAGGAACAGCCATAGCATGTTACATAAGCAAAACATTACAATTTGATACTCAACAATACCACTGATGGACCAAGGTTTAAGACCAAATTAAAAACAATTGACAGTTGTTCTTATATTACTCTTAATGGTCATCATTCACTTCTGTTCAAAGCTCACTCAGAACAGATGCAAAACTTGAAAACACAATATGTTTAAAATAAAAAATGTCGGTATTGAGGTGAAAGGTAGGTCTGCTCCCTCTTAGTTGATTAATCAAAGTCAACAAAGACTTTGTAAGTCGATTAGCCGATTTAATGTTTTTTTTTTTTTTATATGCTGAATTCATTTCATTTCATTCTTATATTTACAACTCGAAGAACCATTGAGGTTGCCCTCATTTACAATGATGTCAAGTAAAATAAATAAGACAAACACGAATGAAAATAAAGAATTATTTTCTGAAAAATTATAAGCAGATCTCTGGTAAGCATGACATTGAAAGAAATTCTGCATAATTGCACATGGGAAACAGAATGTTTCAGATTTGTTGATTAAATCAACTAATCCATTAGTTGACAAAGACCTAAGGTTGACTAAGAATTTCTTTAGATGAGGACAGCCCTACAAAAGCCATAGCGTCCTCCAATTTAAGACTGGGCCTGGACAATTTCTCAACTACACAAGAACAGACATTTCAATATGTTCCACCACTTCAAATGAACGATAATGACAGCTGTCAATGCAGTCATGGTGGTATTGTTTACCTGAACTAGAGGAGGTGCTGGAGGTGGTTCCTGAAGACTGGGACTGCTCCAGTGCAGGGCTTGTTGACACGCTGCTGCTCGTGTTGGTGCCCTCGTCCGCGGTCTTCTTGAAGAAGCTGTGCTGCAGGGCGTAGTAGGGCTGGATGCGGCTCTTGGGGTCATAGTCCAGCATCCGGAGGATCAGGTCCTTGAACTTCAAGTAGTCGGCGACGGCGTGGCCAGACTCTCCCGCTCGCCGGCCACCCGGACCCCCCGCCTCCACGCCCAGGATGGAGTGGAGCTTCCGCGAGGCTGGAGGCTTATACTGCTCACAGGGAGGGCACACAGAAGAAGACATTTACACATTACACAACTCCTTAAACACAACCATGGTTGGTTATGAACAATTACTTCAACCATAAACAATTATTTCAAAAACATCAAACTTAAGGGCCAATTTTAACCTGAATCCTATCACGCTGTTGTGAGGACATGTGATAATCGGACATATAACTTACCAATGTGTTCTGTGTCTTGAAAGCCTGGGCCACATTGGCCCCTCAAGAAACTCCACCAGATGATGTCACCCGGAGGAGAGCAGACCTCTAGTGAACTATAGACTCCATTTCCTCAACATTCCTCGAGTTGGGCCTACTACAGTTGACAATAGCTGAGGAAATAGCGTCTGCAGTTAACTAGAGGTCTGCTCTCCTCCGAGTGACGTCATCCAGAAGAGTTTCTTGGGGGGCCGATGCGGCTGAGCTCTCGAGACACAGATCACATGTCCTCCTCTAAACAGAACGCTAGGATTCAGGTTAAAAATCTGCAAAATACCCCTTTAATTATCCCCAGATTGTGTGATGGCCATTACATTAAGTGAACAGCAGCTGGGCACTGTACTCACCCTTTTGCCATCTTTGGTCTTCTTAACACTCCATGTACCATCTGATAGCTTCTCAAAGAACTTCCTGGCTTTTGGGGCTAGGTCCATTATGTGATTGGGTGGAATACCAAGAACTTCAACTATTTTGTTCATCTGGTCCACCTGGGGAAATTATTGTTAATTAAGTCAATTACACCTGCAGTCTGTAGAAACAGGGACAACATTCTGCTAAAGTGGTTCTTGCATTTCTAATAAAATGATAAATGAGTACAATAAAAGAGCACCGTCAGCTATTGTTTCTGACAATGCATTTACTTCCATAATACATGGAGATGGCAGTTGTTACAGCCAGTCCCTCTCCCCTCCCAATTTCCATGTGCAAATACAAATATGAAGATATCAGATTATGTATAGACACCAAAAGAAAGTATTCAACACTGGGGATGGAAAAGTATTTGTAAATAAAATAACATATCACAAAAGAAAAAGATAATGTCATTAGTATGCAACATAAAGAACCGATTTTAATTAGCTGCCTAACAAATTAATGGGTGTAATGAGTCTGCACTTTTACAACATGTGACCACAGAAAATAAGCCATGACCACTGGGTTATTAAGCTGTATCTTAATGTTTTGTATCAGTTTTCTGGTACGAATATTGACTTTTAAGAATAAAAAGTTATCAGAAAAGGCACTGCAAGCTTTTCATGAGATCTGAAGTACATTGGCATTTCTATGGAGAAAATAATTTGATTCATAATTTGATTCAAAAGGCAAATGCTGTGTACACATTATCCACAGAAAATCATTTACGCAGTTACAAAATAAAGTGTACTTTCGTTCAACATAGAAAGGTAAAGAAATAAGCATCATTTTCAACTAAACCAACTTTAAGTATCAAATTCAGTATCAGTAATAAAATCTAATTCCAACAACACCCAGCCATGCGCTGTACAATAATAAATAGGCTAATGCTGGTCCATGCGATGGGAAAACCACAAGTGTACATTAGTAGTTGGGGTGGGACAGCAGTCAGTAACAACCAGTAGTAAACTAAATCCATCAGTTTGCTCGCCACATCAACATTTCTTCCGAGAAAAAAAAACAAAAAACTCTTGACTATCTTCGAGTGAATCAATGTCTCTGTGTTTCAGAGCCATTTTGATTATCGTTTAGCCTCTTGATGTTAAAATGCAGCTTGAGCACATTGAAATGCACACCTGTGAGTAACAAGCGCTGCCAGTGAAAAATAGCTACTGCAATGTTATAGCGTAAAATCTAAATATAAAAAAATATATATATATTAAAAAAAAAAAAAGAACACGAAAAAAACAATGCAGACATGATGAAAAAGCAGGCAGGCTGTGGCAGATCATGTTTTAATTAAACAGCTGAAGGAGATGGAACATTTGAATTCTCTGGGAAATGCCCCAAGCATTTTTCAACCCTTTTAGGTTAGATGCCACTTAATGCCACTTTTGCAAATTATTAAGTTGGCTTGACAAAGCCAACTTACTGATATTGTTAATCTTCTTTACATCAATGCTACTCCCTCTACAGCTTTGAAGCTACCAGCTTCAAAATTGCTGGGCATCTTCAGGGTATGCCCATGGGGTGCGCTTGTGCTTTTTGTATAGATAGCTCACTTCTACCTTTTCTTTCACTCATTTTTTCATACCTTGGGTGCATATCAGTTGCCGAGGCCCGCCCTGCTGAGGAACTGCCGCCGTGGGCTATAAGTGGCAAATTATGGTCACTCACTAACTCACGGACATTCTGTGAGGGACGTTCTGTGGGACATTGCACTCTGGCACGAAGTCGGGGTGTGCACGGATCCGCGCACTGCCAGAGGCAGCTTCACAGCGGTGACAGACAGTTCAGCTCAATTAACCCTTGTCAGCTTTTCCTTTGCGATTTGTGTGCATCAGTGATTAAGGTGAGAATCTACTCATGTTTCTTCAACTGTAGAGCAAGTTTATTTCCTGTTAACATGCATACCTTTTATGTATTTCCCAGTTCCTGCTTGTGACTACTTGACATGCCACACGATGCGCTATAGTGAGTGAACAGGTGGCAGTTTGTTTGTACATTACTAATTTTGGTTCTCTGATTTGACGTGCCACGACATGCGCTAGCTTAAATTACAAGTGAGCGGTAGTTTAGCTTATTTTTATATAACCTTGGTTCTCTGATTAGGTTACCACATGAAATTAATCATTTCTTTATTCCTGAAAATGGAGAGCTGTTTCAACAAATTTCTTTTTAAGACCTAAGATTATAATTGTACTCAGCTGTTGCTCAACTAACTCACTACACAGCTAGCGTTAGCTGCCTCTCAACACAGGGAAACTTTAGTTGCGCCGTGGGTCCGGATGGTTTCGTGCAGTTCCAATTGGTCATTTTCATCCCTTCACCTCCCATTAAACTACATTCATCTAACAAGACTAGTTCAGGTGAGAGACTTCAAACTTTCTATACAGCTTATGACTTGCCCCAACTGATGAATGTTGAACCCCCCATTCTAGTTCTATATAGCTACTTAATTAATTTCAAGCCTTTAAAATGCCATTGTTCATCATGTTGTTCAATGCTGAGCAAGTTTTTAACACATAGACAACTACATTTGTTTTGGCATTCTTTTGTATATATTTATTTTTCTTTCCTTTTTCTCCTCAATTTAGTCATTATGCCAATTCCCTGTGTGAATCATGGTCCTGGTCGCTATCCCCGGTTGGTCTGGGGAGGGTGTAGACTACCACATGTCTGCTCCAATACATGTGGAGTCACCGGCCGCTTCTTTTCACCTGACAGCAAGGACTTTAACTAGGAGAGCGTAACGCGCACAGAGGTTCACACTATCTCCCCCAGATCCCCTCCCTTCTGAACAGGCAGTCAACCAGTAGGAGTCGCTAACGCAACGACCAGGACTAATACCCCACCGGCTTCCCACCCGTGAACACTGCCAATTGTGTTTGTTGGAACATCTGACCAAGCCAGAAGTACTGATACTGGAAATTGAACCCATGGTCTCTGCGGTGGTAGGCAAGCACTTTAACCTCTACACTACCCGGGTGCCCCCGCATCATCAAACTAGTCAGCTCATTTGTTTAACTTTTTTTTTTCTTTCTTTGTCAATAAAACTAGCAAAATTTCCAATATGTAGTTGTGTTACAAAGCATAGCACACAACAAATCTGAGCTGACATCTGGGTTTGATCAATGTACCTCATTGGCTCCGCTGAAGAGAGGCTCTCCAGTGTGCATCTCCACCAAGATGCAGCCCAAGGACCACATATCGATGGCCAGGTCATAGGGCATTCCTAGCAGCACCTCTGGGGAGCGGTAGAAGCGACTCTGGATGTACTGGTATATCTAGGAGATGAAAGAGACTTTTAATCACTTAATTCTACATCTTTTCAAACGTTCTGCATTTCAGCAATAACATGGCTCAGGCATCTCTAAAACATTCATTATCCATTTACATTCTTACTTCACCAAAACAAGCATTAATATTGCTATAGCTTAGGTTGTAGATAGATACCCTCTGTCCCAGTTGGCACGAGCTGCCAAAGTCCACTATTTTGATGGCACTCCTCTTGGGGTTACACAGGAGGATGTTCTCTGGCTTCAGGTCACAGTGGATGATGCTGAGCTCAGGTGTGGCCAGGAAGAGCAGCGCCGTGCATAGCTGCTGGGCAAACTTCCGGGTGAGGTTGAGAGAGACGCCACGGAAGTTGGTATTCCTCAGTAGGTCGTACAGGTTATATGAAAGCATCTCAAACACGAGGCAGAGGTGGTTGCGGAACATGAAGTGACGCTTGAGGTGAACTGGAGATGAAACGGAGTACAGCAAAGTCATTCAACTTAAAGAAACAGCTGATTAAGTTGCTCCGTACAGGTATGAAGTGCATCAAATGAAAATATGAGAGTGCATTACCTATGTAGTATTTCATCTCGGTATCATGTTTGTTCATGAGCTCAAGGAGGCGCACTTCAATCTGGGCTTGATTGAGAAAAGCTTTCTTGTTCTTGATGATCTTAATGGCAACCCATTCCTGCTCTGCACGGTCATAGGCTTTCACAACCTGTAGACATTGGGGATAAAAGATAAATAAGGCTTAGTGTTGACATGTTTGCATTAGCAGAGTAGAATCACTTCCAATGTTAATGAAGAAATCCCATTAAATAATATTAACACATCGATAAAATATTTACACAAGAAACAACAGGGGTTAGGAGGATATACATCTTTCAAATTGTTTTCAAGTTCAGAACAGATCAATACTCCCATGCTGCATTTTCAACAGGATTTAGTTTCACATATATTAAGCACCTGTCCAAAAGACCCTTTTCCTATCAAGGAATCAATCTCATAGCGGTCCATCCATTTCTCCCCGTTCTTGACGATGTAGTCGTAGTTATCATCGTCATAGCCATCGTTGAAGACCTTCCTCTCTTTCTTGTGACTGGAGTCTTCACCCTGACCCTGTTGGTGCCGTCGCTTCTTTTTTGCATAATACACCTGTAAAATCAACAACAAATGGTTAAAATACACCTGTAAAATCAACAACAAATAGTTAAAATACACCTGTAAAATCAACAGAAAGTTATAATACACCTATAAAATCAACAACAGAAAGTTTTAATACACCTGTAAAATCAACAACAGAAAGTTATGATGCACCTGTAAAATCAACAGAAACACAAGACATATGAGCACACTACTAGTCACTGAGTCTTGCCCAATGTGCGATCATCTAAGATTATGAAACCTACAATTGTAACTGAAAAAACAACAATAAATAAAATATAGAAATTAAATAAATAAATCACTCACCTCATTGATGTGTTTATATGTTTTGATAAGGTCAATGGAGAGCTTCCTCAGGGGAGCTGAAGTTGGGTCACGAAAGCACTGGGGCATGTGCCTCTGAAGTCACAAAAAGAGAAATGCCATTAACATTTTAGTATCACAATCAATATGCACGATACAAGTACCAGGACTTTGTCCTAAAACTAGCAGGTCATTCAATGAGTATGAAACAACATACAGGAGGCATTAAAAATATATTTTTTATGCATCTAGTCCACCACGGCAAAACAGTCAGGGGGCTCATCTCAAATATAATTTGAGAGAAGTACTAGTAAGATATTTTAAAATGCATACAACGGCCAAGTGAAAGCAAGTGCCATATGAATGTGGTATAGCTCGTGTTATGTACTATCCCTAATGTTTACGTTTTTTACTGACATATTCCGCTTATTTGTTTGCAAAAAATAAAATAATAAAAATTAGGCCATTTAACAAAAGTATGAGTTAACAATATACCTGATTGGCAGTGAGCTGTTGCGTCTGGTCGCTGTACGGTAAGACCGTAACAGATTGGTCAGTGCTCGGCTGGTGGCGGTCACTGTACTGCTGGTGCGTATGGGGCATTGGAGCAGCCATCTGAAGACCAGCAGTGTGGAAAGAAAAAGAGGGCGCAAGCCGGACGGACGAAGGTTTGCATGCTGAAGTCTCTCCTCCTGGAAGACATGAACATTGACATGAGTCAACTTAAACAGGATCTAAAACAAAATCATAAAGTAGCAAATTAGCAGTTTTCTGGATGTAGGAAAGGTGCACTGCTTCTTTCACACAATAGACACTTTGACCAGAATACAGGCAACCTTCAAAATACAGGCTTCATGCTTAAATGTGCTGATTTTATAGCAATAATAATCAAGTACAACATAGCTTATACAATGGTATAATATTCCTCTCAATAAAAAAACCCCAAAGAATTCATCTTTAATAGACTTAAACACAAGATTCCAATCTTGAAAATTATGCATGTAACACAAGTGTTATATTATCATGCATGTTGTCAATCTGAAGCTTATAATTCTAAAGAGAATAAGCTAATCATGAGAGTATGTTAATGGAACAATAACTCCTGTATCATAAATGCATTCTTAGGCAAAGAATGGCAGAATAAATACATTCTCTCTTGCATGTGATGCCTATAAAATCACAAGTATATAGGAAAATGATGTATACAAAGGAAATAAATAATAACAGTAACATATTTCAACCTTTGTGGGGAAAAAGGAGCAAAAAATGTGGGTTTAACAGTGAAAAGGGGATGAAAAGAAAATATCTCCACACTATACAGTGAATCATCCTTCATTTTAAGTCAGAAGGAATCAAAAAATTATTAAATAGCATGTTCAGCTATCAGCATCTCTCACCAGACAACACAATTCACCAGTGCTACACAGTAACCACTATTCAGAATCCCAGCAACAGCACCTAATTAGCATAGCCTATCACCACAGAGATACAGCGTGATTTGGCAAGCCCATCAATGCACAGACCAATCACAACGCAGTATGCAAATAGCCTACTTTTGTTGCCAGGGCAGAGCTGCTCCCATTTTCCAATGAGAAAACAAGAAATAAACAAGAAATAAAATTGAACTTTGGCACACTTAGACGCTGCTTTCAACACAAGAGCCTGACAGCAAAATAGCAGCACAGCCCAAAACCTGCACTCCATCTGAGAGCGTTAGAAAGCTGACCCAGCTGTGGAAAAGGAAGAAATACAGATCCAGTAAAAGAAATAAGGGGGCCCTGAAAATAATAAAGCTTAACTTACACATAAGAAAAGCTAAGATTTTAAATGCATCACAATCCTACATTATATATATTAACAAACAATTTTTTTTTTTTTTTTTAAATATAATATATATATATATATATATACATTATTGAAGGCACAATTTATTACATTGAAGAATGACCCCAGGTAACAAGAAAGGATTAACCTTGTTTCCACTCTATTTGAAGAAATTAAATTTTGCTTAATTTGATAGGCCTGCATATTAATAAAATCTAAAATATGAATCTAATATGGTCATAATCCTGTCTTTAGCTTTTTATTTTTTAATTGCAGCACTTTGTTGAAGCACCCAAAATGGATAAGACTGATTTGCCAGGATGATTGGTATTACTTTCTTTTCTCCATTTCCTCAGATGTGACATGTAAATAATTTGAATTAACTTAAACTTAATTATTTTGAGAAGGCCCGACAACAAATCAAAACGAAACTGATACAATGCATGAAACATGACATAATTCCATAATTTAAAAGCTAAATCTTGCCTGCACCTTGTTGATTTTTTTCCACTACCAGTTAATTTATAAGATTGGCCCTATTCACACAGAAGCACAGCTAAATTGTTGAAAGAGAAGATGAACTTGGACTGCCCCTCCCCACCAAAGAGTAAAGACTTAATATATTGCAGCTAACCTGGATGCATCGTCTCCTGTAAAATTTCATATCATCCTGGGAGGAGAGTCCAGCAGCAAACCACAACCCACTACAAAGAATAAAAAGAGATAATTATCATTGTGCATTTTTGGTGGGATTTAACTTCATTGTGATTAAACTTTGGTAAAAGGAGGGATAGCAAAACCCCAAACATTAGGAAGTGGACTTGGAATTTGCTTGGAAAAAATCATACACTTTCAAGAATTTTCAAATGAATAAGTAGGCAAGCTGTTAAGAGATTACTGAGTGAACCAACCAGTCAGAGGCAGTTAGTGCCTAGACAATGAAATTTTCAAAACAGTGAGGTTTTTTTTCCTTCAAGAGAAACTGTTGAAGGCCATAGTTCACTCAGGGAGGCATAGATTAGATACCACCCCACAATCAAGTCAATTAATTTACTATTGTTGTGGATCTAATGAAGACTGGATATCTCCTCTCAGAATGTCCATAGTACTGTCCATCTCAAATTTATAACGGGTTTGAAACAAGACATTAGTCCTACTAATTAAATTATAATCGCACCCTACCCAGCTGAATTACTGTGCGTGATTATGCAAAACTGCACGAAGTGCAAAAGTTTGTTTTGAGGCTATCCCCTAAATCGAATGATTGAAATCAGGCTAGCAGGCAAAACTTAAGTATTGCTTATAACTTCTTTAAACCCCACTAATAAACTAAGACAATCCAAACTGTAGTAGTGCATTGGAACCTTCTAACAAGCGTGTTGTAGTTCTTATCACCATTATGAACGTTGAGATCATTCTCCGTTTTCAGGACCCACTTGTGAACAGTTCCTTCCCTGGCTTAAATTCATCACGGCAAGAACGGGCCTAAATAAGTGTAAATATAGCTAGCTAGCCATTAGAAGCTGCCTCGTATCACAAGTGATGGCTATGCAAATCTGTATTTAGCTTATGTTACATTTTCACACCCAGCTAGCAAGTTGTCAGAAATGTCCAATACTCAAAATAATTCAAAGCTTAATATCAGCGTCCAAAAGGTACCTGTGTAGCTCTGTACTCACAAATGATGGAGTATATCTCGTCATGGTTGAAATTTAGAGAGCATATTCAGTGCATTTCGAGTCTCAATTGCTACATATCGTTTGCGTATGCCTCAAATTCTCCGTTTAAATGGCAAACCTATTCAAGCTCACGTTACCGTTAGCACCCTGGTGGGTAGCTAACCGTCGTTAACATTACCCTGTTAACTGCAGGACAAGCAAGCATATTTCCTCTCACCAATCTAACGTTAACGTTAGCTAGTGACGATATTTGCAGCCAGCGGGTTGTGGGCCCATACTGCTGGCTCGTCAACTAGCTAACGTTACCCGTTAGCTACGTTGGCTAAATTAGCTAACAAACGTTAGCCAACTGCTCGGTTAATGAAACCTCTTAATAAGGGTGCCAAATGACACTGACAAATATGGATGCAAACATTGCAATAACGGCGAAAGTTATCGTTACCATTAACCCCATAGATAACGCGCTAGTATTAGCTACAGTATTACAATGACAGTCACAAATATTGCAAGGTTAGCTGTAACGTTAACACTTTATGCCAGCATGATTCTCCATCCAAGCCCACACAGCCCGCTAGGTACAAATGTTAGCATGGAAGCTACTAACGTTACTGTCTAACTAACGTTAATGTTCGTTGACCCACTGACTGAAAGCAAACGATAACGTTAGCTTCAGTGTCAGCTACCTTACAGAAGACGACACTGACACATAACGTTAGCTAGTTGCCATTACCATATCGTTGGCCAACATTAACGTTATAGCATTATTTACTCAACGTTACGTCTATTAACGTTAACAGCTGCATAGGTTAGCATACTAGCTAGCTTACGTTAAATGTTTAGTTACGTTGCCTAACGTTAGTATACTGGGTTCTTCAAATACTCACCTCTGATGGCACGATCTTCATTTAAAGTCCAATAACCTGTATGATGAGGCAACTTATCCAGCTTGAGATTCTCCCCTCCCTGCGCGGTTAGCGAGTAATATTAAACCCGATCCCCCTTCCTCTGACCGACCAACTCTCAAAAATAGTCAGCCAGTTCTAACTACAATTTAACCATAAGTGCCCATTAACTGCATCGGTATCCAATGCAACTTTGACCAGTATCAGCTGATGACTAGTAGTTAGCCAACTTACCAGCTAACCGTAGCAAGGCTAGCTAGTTGACAATATGAACGCAGCTAACACATTAGCTAGGTAACGTTAGCTTGGCTAGCTCTAGCTTCTTTGGCTGTAGCCTCAAAGCTAACAATTCTGGCTATCGCTAAATAAACGTTGTGCCAAATTCAGATTTTACGTTTCATAACAAATTCACCGTCGCCCACTTCGATATTTAGTAACATTTAGATGAATCACAATGACTGAAAAACAAGAAACAGAAATCGTGCCCTCTGATAATTTTAGACAAAAATTTTATGTCAATTTTCACAAAATGGCGCGCGGTCCAAACCTGCGCAGTGAACCGGCCCGGTAGACCAGAGACACGGACAACTGAGTTAGTGCGGCGCCGCCTAATTACTTAAACTATGTTAAATCGTTTGCCTCTTAAATTTCTTTATCCGATTCACTCGACGCATTTCTTTCACCAAAAATGTCAAAGATATATCCAGTGACAGCATTATTCCGGCGGGAAGGGAGAACATTTGAAAGGACTGAGCTGGGAAAAAAACCCTTCTGACAAAATGGCGATGCTCTAGCTTGTTGCCATGGCAACTGTCAATCAAACTATAAAGTACCCGGATGTTCCAATGACGAATAAAATCTAGCATTGCCCTGAGTTATAGATTATACATCTCTGGCGTTGTCCTGTCCTCTCAGCCCGGCATGGTAACAGCTAGCAATTTGAGTTGGAACTGTTTAATATACGTAATAGGTTTGAGTAAGCTATTTTAGATGTCTAAATTCGTTACTCTATCTTTCATAATTGTTGTGATACCTCTAGCCCCACTGGCAGCACCTAAAATAGCACCATGTGATCACCATCATTATTGCCTATGGCCTATATGAAACAAACTAACATTTTCATCTACTGGCTAAATTGACACCAGCCTTTAATGTTAGCCAATTATTTTAGGATGGAAAAGAACCTGCAAATAGTTGGATATGCTCAGGCTACCTGCCATCGATTGTAACTTAGAATTTAGCCTACTCTGGAAAGGTATATAAAAACTCCTGTATTAAAAATTCTACTTGAGAAATGTACTCAAGTAGGTTATTAAAAAAATAAAGGTGCATTCTTCAGGACATTTTTATATGTCAGTGCTTGTTAGCATTCCAAAACGTGTGTTTCAGTAAAGGGGTTGGTTGGTTTTCCACTAATGCTCTCCCAGACTGGTTTCTCTTAAAGTTGGTTGGCTTTAATTTTAATTTTTTTTGCATGGAAAACATATTTCTTGAAAGTGAATAGTAACTGAAATGCAGTGGATTCTACCCTTATGGAAATCATTGTATTTCCTAAAATTTTTGGTCATTGTTTAAACTGGATTATACCATGGTATTATTTAAGTGCACAAGTGGTACCATGGTGATACATAACATTTACCGGGGTACTACTATGGTAAATTATTATACAATGGCCGGTACCATGGTAAAACTGAAATGACCATCATACTACCATGATACTTTGGATCTTAGGGTTGGATCTTCATTTTGAAATATAGAGCAGTAAAAGTCCCTCAGAATAAATTAACTTAGTTACTCTCTGGTGCATGATCATATTGAAAGGTAAAAGTACCTTTTGAGCCCCCATTCAGTGCCAGTTCTAGCCTCTCCGGGACCCTAAGCAAACTTCTGATAGTTTTACATTTAGATATACTGTATTGAACGCAATCTTCGATTTCGATTTTTGTATTGAGATTGCTACACCCATATTAGTTGCACAGATTTGGTGCAACCATTTTTTGAAAATAAATCCCTCTAAAAGACCACACTAGAACAACAAGAAATGTTCACACTGTGATTTCGTAAGAATAGCTTTTAATATCTGGAGATTTCTGTAAGAACAAAAATTAATTTTATACAGTGAGGTCAAGTTTAAACTAGAAATACTGCATCGCAGTTGTATGCCTCCGCCAACCAGTAGCCAGTGCTCTGGTTTTCGCAGTGATGTGCTGGGGTGGTGGTATCAAGGCTTGGAGGTCAGCAGTGTCAACAAGCTGTTAAGGAAGGCCAGCTAGGTGATCAGGTTGGAACTGGACAGTGTGGAGGCAGTGGCAGAGAGGAGGACAAGTGTGTATGTATGTATTAATTATTAAATTATAGATCAAATGAGCAGAACGGAAGCATTTTTTTTTTTTCAGGGTTTCAGAATGGTTTTATACACAAG
>OMKL01154812.1:0-11046 GCA_900302295.1 Parasudis fraserbrunneri | reverse complement strand
TCCCCCCCCCCTTTTTTGCCCCCCCCCCCCCCCCCATTCATCCGTGTGTATGTGTTATGCTTGTCTGTTTTTTGTCTCACTACCAACGCCCCTTAGTGTAAAGCCACTTTGAGTTCTAGAAAAGCGCTTTATAAATCTTATTTATTATTATGTTATTTATTGGAAACATTGTGTTAGGTTTTATGTTACTGTTATCAGCCTCTTGATTTACTAATAACCAGTATCGGTAGATAGGCCCTGAAAAAAAAAAAAAAAAAACACACGTCGACCCCTGCTCTCAGACTCCTCTCTATCATTGAGCTTTGTCACTCGCAGGAGTTGGACATTATGTGGTCTATTTATTTTTCCACGGTTAATCTCCGGCGACAGTATATGAGTTGAAATATTCTTGCTGCTGCAAACCTGGTTGTTAAAGTTTGTTAACACCTTCACAAGGCATACATTTAAATTTGCTGCCAAGCCTTTGACCTCGCTGATTATCACTGTGTACGTGTACGTATATTTAGATGATGATAATTAACATGTAACTGAATAGATGAGGATGAGGAAGAAAACATTTATTTCCTCTATAAAACTTTTCAGAAGAATTGCATTGCTATTCCATTGCTAGGGAACTGCTTTCACCCCAGTTTATTTTCTGTCAGCTATTGCATTATTGTTATTGTATTAGCATTAACATAACATTGCAACAGGAAATAAACTTGGGCCCATTTAGAATGTTTATTTTGTGAAGTTAGAAAAGTTACCTTGATACTGTACCCCCAGGCTGCAGGTGTTACAGTCCTGCCAAGTGCCTTTGATATAGTCAAATATAAGAAGATACTGTTTCCTCCCCTTGCTTACACTGTCAGATAAGGGAAAGATGTTTGATATAATATCTATGATAGAAGTCTTTGGGATAATATTCTATAGTCTAGATTTGGGGAAGTGTCTATTCACCACCTTAACTTGTATTAGGCTATGTCTAGAATTATAGAGCTATGATGTATATGGTACACCAGTAGAATTGCCTACCACACCCCTGGTAACATTTCCCCATCAAGATCCTGTTCCCAGGCATTTAAATGTGTCATCAGATATCACCGCTGGCCTGTATGTCACAGAGATGAAAGACAGATCCCTTTGTACAGGGCTCTTGACAGATGAGACTGTCTAGATTATTATCTTTTGGTTCAGATTCATAACGTACTATGTACGACTTAACAAAGTTCCTTATTTGTAGATATCTGAAAAGGTGTGTTATATAGAGTGAATCTGTTATAACTGTTGAGAATGTGCTAACTTACCATCTCATCTAATTTATTCATGATGTGGGTTCATAAACGAGCTATATGGTACCAAGCCATAAGGAAGGAGCAGATCATGAATTATTAAGAGTCTGTTCTGTCTGGGACTTTCTATTGCAGGAAGTATAAAAGACAGACTGATCTCGCTTGCTGGTATCTCACGTGATGGGCAGTTGGCACATTGTTCACTACATACCAACTGTTTTATTTGATGAAAGATCAAAGTCAAACATAATGCCCAGGCTATAAAGAGGAATTGGTTTGCTGGAGCACCGTGATTTCCTTGAAATAAAAAAATAAAAAAATCTTTATGATGTGACTATAGCATTTTAAACATGTTAAAGTTTTAGTTAAAGATAGATGCAGCAGGCTACATTGAGTCATATACTGGTAGGTGTAGCCACTAGCTGGGCTACTGAATAATGGATGCTGTGTCTCTCCACTGGGCCGTAGTGGGCTGCCAGGGGGAGCAGGCAGTCTGCCAGGCCTGGTGATGGAGAGGACCGGAGAAGACTGGAGATGGGAATGTCACTTGTCATGTGTCCTCTCTGGGAGGTCAAGGAGGCTTTGCTGGTTTTTGCCGTGGATTGGAAATCTCTGTTAATGTTTCATTTTCCTGGAATAGCACTCACCTTGAGAGACAGAGAGCAGGGAATGGAAGAAATGGAGGGAAAGCGAGAGAGGCGGAGAGGGACGTGGGGGAGGAGAAGAGAAGACAAGTGCAAGTGATTTTTTGAGCTCCACAGAGCAGATTTGAGCTGTGCCAAACAAAAATGGAAGGCATGCTTCAGAGACGTTCCTGCGAATTGTATAACCATTTCTGGAGATGAAATATATATGGGATATGATGCATATTGCATAGTTTTGGATGCCTGGCCTGTTGTTTTCAACTGTCTTGTAAACACCTGACAGGGAACATTGAACCATGACTGATTTTAAGGCCACATTGAGCACTTCCTGCTCTGCTTCTAAAACTTTCATGACCTCGGACCTCCAAGTGTAGAATTGGATGCTTGTGTGTGTGTGTGTGTGTGTGTGTGTGTCTGTTAGAAAGAGAGTGAGGAAGAGAGAGAGTTAGAGAGAGAAGGTGAATGAGGGGAGGTAGGAAAAAAAGAGACAGACAGAGATAGATAGAGAGATAGATAGAGAGATAGAGAGAGAGAGTAAAGAGCGAGCTTTTTGCCAGCATACCTGCTCTCTGACCACCACTCACAGGCTTTAGGAGACAACACTGCCTCCGCTGCCAGAGCAAGGGGCCAGTGTTTAACTGACTCGCTCATACAAAACTAGGGGATGAAAGATTCAGACCACTGCAGCAAAGTAGACTGCTGCATCTTGATCCTCTCCCTTCTCAGTGATGTCTCCCCTCATTACCAGCCCATATCCTCTACATCCAGTTTACATCTCCATCTTCATCCTTGCTTCGCACACAGTAACAAATTAAAAAAAGAAAAGAAAAACAGTGTGATCGGAGCTGTAGAAGGAGAGATATTCACCAAAATGACGGTGCTTGTGCAGTAGAAACAAAGAACGACATGCACTTTCAGCTTGAATGTGCTCTTCTGAGACACAGCTTGAGGGGAACAGGAGGTTCACAATATGCTTTCTTCATCACTTTTATTGTATTTTTTATGTTTTAGGGGAAGCGGCTGACGGCAACCTCCTCCCATAGGCAGCCTTAGCGTTCAGGGGGCCAGTTTCAAGATCAGATATGGGGCCCTTATGTTATCCTAACAACCCCCACCACCCCCTATTTACAGGAGAATATAAAGCAGGCCTTAGAGATAAACTGAAACATACCTCAGCAAATTCGCTCTCTCTGACTTAAACATGCACACACCAGTTAAACAAGTGATTCTCAAACTGATGGATCCAATGGGGAGAGACAGAGCCCTAAAATCTTAATGCATAATGCTACAGTGACATGCCATATACCGAATGAAACAGCAAATGATGAGGTGTCTGTAGATATAATGCATCATATTCTACCTCAACCTGGATCGCAATAGGAAGCCAATGAAACTCTAATGTTTTAGGTGAATTTGCGGGAAGGCGGGAAGCTAGCCACTGTGCCAAACTCACCACGACGCAGCTCAACTAGACCCTGGAGACTTCCATTACTTGGTTTATGTCAGGAGGAGCACGGTTTCTTCTGCAAGGCGAAAGACTTTGCCCGTGAACATCTCTCTGTGTTGGCGATATGCCTTTTCAAACATTTCCATCGTGCACCAGCTATCCACATTGGCACAGTGTGCACATCTTAGGTGGGGCTTTGGGCAGACTGCAATTTTCACCACTCTCAACTCCAGAGCATGTGCTGTGCATCCAACTCTGTGTGTGTGTGTATGTGTGTGTGTGTGTGTGTGTGCGTGTGTGCGTGTGTGCGTGTGTGCGTGCGCATTCACGTGTGAATACGCCGTACAGGCAAGTTTGTTTGTGCGAGTTTGTACTTCTGTGTGGCAGAGAATTTACAATGGCCTCAATTATGGACCCAAGGTGCAGGTGAAGAGACTACATTATTGTCTCTTATCTGAATGTGAAACGCTCTGCTGCACTAAGAAAGACCGGGTCACATCACCACAACAGGCTGCTCTGTCCACGAGGGCCTCTGTGAAAGCAATCCAATCCTCACTGAAAGCAGACACCGGTGCTTCAATTTCTTTCTCACTTCTATCTTCTCATCACTATTTCCCGGCCCAAAGGGAATAATTTCCTTGAAATTATAATCCATCCGGTCTGAGGCACGCAGTGCATAGAGCCATAACTTAAAGGTGGGGGAGGCAATTTCAGAGAAATGAGCAAGAGTGAGCTTACATGTCCAGCAGAAATAAAAGCAAACCTCAGCATCACTTTTCAAGTCAGGCGCTGTTTGCTATGCATGCGCAAAAAGGCACCGGCAGGTTCAAGCTGAATTAAAAAAAATAAATAAATAAAATGTTTCCCTGCCTCTGACCAGCAGGCAGTTGTACACTGTGTATACCTTTCGACGAGGAACATGGTGGTGGTGTTAGTATTCCGACGTGACCCCAGGAACACCACTTGGCAGGCCAAAAGAAATCGGTGTGTTGTTTTTTTTCTCAGAGCATTTGATTTATTGGTAGCTGTTGGGATGTAAAGACAATTTCACCAAATATCACCAAAATGGCCTACCCTACCCTACTGGCCTAACCTCCAGATGCTCTTGATGGGAGTTTACCGCCTACTACACTGTGACCCCTCTCAGGGAAGGTGCCAGGAAAGGATGAACAGAGTGCACTCAGATGGAAAGCTTCTAGATTACATTGCCCAACAAAGGCGCACCATCATCAGCCACAACATATGGCCCTCCATAGCCTGTTGTTCCTACAGTATACACTACAAAGAAATCACCATCTTATCAAATAATTCAATCATATATGGAGTCTTGAAATCTACATTTTCTTCAAACAAGTGGAAAAAATCTGCCATTGAAGTGAGATAATGTCATCTTATTGGAGTAATTTTCTCAAAACAAGCGACATTGTCTTGGTACAAGCAGAGTGATCTGTTATATTTCAACACCATGTCAGTTGTTGAAACATGTTTAACTGCATAGTAACAAGTGTCATTGTCTCTCATCAAGTGTTCCCTAGATTTTTCACTTTAACTAAGCTAAGATTTTAACCCTCTTCTGTCTAATGGAGCGCTGACTAGCGAGCCAGTCGACATCACCTTCTCTCATGTTTTCACCACTTTCAAGATATCTGAATAAAATTGGGCTCAGTGGAACCATGAGAGTCTCACCTTTACAGCCATGCCCAATTTATGCCTGTCTCAAGTAACAAACCATGCAGTGAGTTGATTGTCATGCAGAGATGTGAGTGTCGCTTTTATTTATTTATATTTTTTCATATTTCAGCATATTGTCATCCCTAAACATAATTTGCATACATTGGGTATGGCTGTAAAGCTGAGACCCTTGTGAATCCAATGAGCCCAATTGTATACATGTGTGATGATATGAGTCCCCGAAGCCCTTTCAATGTGGTGACACCCCTTTTTACTTGACCTCACTGTATACGATTACCACTGTATAAAATGATCTCTTCACTTTACCGTCTTTATTTTGCACAAGGAAAACAGATAACACACAGTCACAACAACCGTTAAATACAGATTGTGCAGGTGAGGAAAAAAAAGCCCAAAGGGGCTTATAGTGCTCTCACCCAGAGGTGGAAAAAGTACAAAAATATCCTCCTCAAGTAAAAAGTGTTACTAGTGTTGATTGATTGATTGATTGATTGAATTTGTTATTGAGCAGACTAAAAGTGTTACTGTGTAGTGTTACTTTGATTACATTTTACTAATCAATAAAAGTAAAAAGTAACTCATTGAAAATTTACTTAGAGAGGTTGTTAAACATTATTTTTCCCATGCAATGCAAAAATAATATGACAGGATATAGTTAGCTAAGTAAAGCAAGATTCATCATGACCATCTACTGAGGCATTAATGGTAGCTTTTGTGCTGACCACCCCGTGAATAATTTTCATTTGTTCAATTGGACAGGAAATTGCAACACTCGTGAAGTGGATGATTATGATTAGCCCATAGGCATGTACGATAGTTGGAGATGCTGAGAAAGGCAGACTCTGGAGTGAGCAGTAGATTATAGGCTACTATTGTTGATGGTGAACTAAAAGTCCTTATGAGTCTGCTTGTGGCAAAGACGTGGCACTGGTGTGCACCTCTGGTTAGCTTGTTGCTGTAGGGAAAGTTTACTCCAAGTAATAGCTCACGTAAAGAAAAGTAAAAATGCTGCTGAATACAGAATAACAAGACAGAGTAGTAGAGAGTCCAGATGAATAGGTGGGGCATAATGGGCATGTCTGTGCCGTGCCATGAAGAGCGAGGGATGCTTGAATCTGCAACTGTGTTATGAATGTCTTTTACTGTTTACTCTCCATGAAGCACAGTTGGTATTGCACATGAGTGCTTTTATAACCCATGTTGGGTTTCCTAAAATAGACCAGGTTACATTCCACTTTTCGATTTAACTCAGAAATTCATGTTATTTGATCTGATGGGTAAAATAATAAAATGCCTAGCCCCGTTATTCCATAAAGTTACGAGCTCACCATCTTATACCGAGCAAGCAACCAGGCTAACGCAACCCATCACTGAGGTGGATGATAGCTTTTTAGCTAAAGTTAGCTTGTATATTTGAGTACCTACATGAAGTTGAAGTGGTCCCTTGATTGAAGTAAAAGTAAAATGACTGATTTTGAAAACTAAACTAAACTAAAAAGTACAATTACACAAAAAAGCTACTCAATTACAGTAACAAGAGTAAATGTAATTAGTTACTCTCCACCTTTGCTCTTACCTAATACTCAGCCATGAAATGAAAACAATTTAAGACAATGACAACAAGAAAGAACAAAGACAAACATACAATGTTAAAAGCAATTACTTCAGAGAGTTATAAAAACCTCTAGGATAATCACAGCCTAATGAAACTTTACAACCACAGTATGAACTTTTCTTAAGTGTTCTCTTCTGTGTTCTACTACCATTATAGTAAGGTATTTAGATCTTAATTATGTCCTTTAGAGGGATTTGTAACCTTTTATAAAATTCTTGAGTTGTCAAAAATGTTTAACTAATGATATCAACCCAAAGATTATTGCAGCAACTTATTATACTTAATTGAGCATGGGAATGGTAAAATTGTCATAATTTCAATAGGTGAGATTCAAAACAATGTTTATTACTGGTACATATTAACAACAGATTGACATCCAGTATTGAGCTGTATCTCAAATGATTCCTTACACTGTGGTCACATTGATTGCAGTTTGCGTTTTTATTACCACAAAGTGGTACGCAAGGGTCCCATACAGTATCTCAAATGGAAACAGGTAAGGTGGTTATTGACCAATTGCGCTGTTGTTCTTGATGAGTATTGTAATTTAGAATTGGGGTATTATCTCTATCATGAAAAATCAACATCAACGATTACACTTGTAAAATTGATTCTACTCATTGGTCAATATCCAACCTCAAACTTTACTGCTTGGTGGAACTTGCAACTTTGACTCACTGATAAAATTATTTTATGATGACAAAACAGCAGAAAGCTAGCAAACAACAACAACATCTGGTTGCAACATGCATTTCAACACAAAAGAAGCATAAATCCAATGTACAGTATGTGACAACTGAATTGCAACGCTATGCATCGGCAATGCAATGATGTATCGGTGAGAGATTTGCTCATTTGAAATTAAGAAACCTCTTTCGGAGAGCAATGCATTAATCCTAGGGTCCCTGTTTTCTGATGATGTATGGCACTGGCCAGGCTATTCCCATGAGTGCCGAGCTTTTGCAATTTGCATTTCCTATGAATTAGTGTGTTCTGAGCGTGAACCATAACCCCGCACCTAACCATAACCTAACCTTAACCATAATGTTATTTTAACCACAAAAGCCAACAATCGGCAGGGCGAAAGTACGTTTTGATTATTCAGCCTCTGAGGATGCATAGCTATACCCCTGAGTGTGATGAAACAAAAAAACAAACAAACAAGAAACAATAGAAGTTCCTTCTTTTTGCCAAGAAACTATCTTTCTAACTACTGAACTATTACCCAGAATTACTTGGCATTGAGCAATGGAAATGAATCAGCGCCTCAGACTGACTGTTAAAAAATTTGAGATAGGATTGTGTCTAGTCATAATCAGTACTAAAAAAATTTAGATATTCTCCTCTCACTCTCCCCTACCCTTTGTAGTCGTTTAAACTTGAAGCTGTGATTAAAATATGTCAAAATGACGTGTTTTGTTCTTTAGGTTTTTCTTTTTTTACATACTCTGAAACAGCCTTGTCGATGAAGCTTCATACAAAACGACGTTGTTCTGTGGCTCTCTGCAGACTGATCTAATGGTTGGTATAAAAGGTGGATGGTTCCTTTTTAAGATGGAGTCACCTCCTCCCAGTGCAGTGTTCCACCGCGGCTCCAACAGATGCTGTCCTGTCCTGAGTTATGGATGATACTGCGGAGTGTTGTGTACACTTCTACTCACCCCTCATTATCCCAGGATGGGAAATGGTATCAACTGTGGCTATAGCACACCATAATAGCCCACTTAACAATAATTCAGTGAACAGTTTCAGAAGACATACTACACTGTATTTCCTTGTACTCCAGGCGTTTTGGCTACTGCAAAATAGCCATTTATGCTCAAAAATGGCACCCATTTTGCTTTGTTTTGCCGCACTTCGGTCTCCAAAACGCACACACTAATCTCCATAATTTTCATCATTTTGCTTGGTTTCGCCTCTGTAAAAGAACAAATGTGAGAGTGTAAGGCGTGTCCTCATTATTGATGCATCCCGCGTTGCTGGGCTGTGTTTGTCTGCTGCCTGCTTCTATTTTAGTTCTGCTCTGTTGTTTCACTAAACAGTTCATGCTGTGGTGTTACCTCTGCTGTGTTATTCTCATTGCTTCATAATGAGACTGTGAGATGTCATTGTGTTGTCTGAGTTAAACTGTGGAAGTTTGCTCCTGTCACCACAGGAGAGGCTGGCTGCAAGCCTGTGAGCTGGAGAGATTATGGCAGGGGGACATTTTGAAATACATCCCTTCTTCTCTCTTCATCCTTTGATGTATGGTTGCTCTCACATACCTGGAGAGGTCCCCAGGGGACATGAGGCAGTTCCATGGCCTGCTAATGGCATGGGAAATCATCTGTGGACAGGGTTTGAAAGGATAGGCGCACGAGACCCTGTGTGGCTAGGGAAAATGGCAAGTCCTCCATTTAACAGCACGAAAAGGAAATGTGCATGTGTGTGTGTGTGTGTGTGTGTGTGTGTGTGTGTGTGTGTGTGTGCGTATGTGTGCGTGCACTGCTGTGATTGGCACTTATATTGATGACCTTAATGAGAAGCTGATGGGTCTGAATTTAGTTTTGGAGCCTAATTATCTCTTTGGGCTCTGAGAGAACATTAGGAAATTGGGATATATTGCCCTTATTAAAAAAGCATGGGTGCTTACAGTGTTTTATCTGAGACTGGCTTTGGTATGGTGTTTAGTCTTAAACAAAGCCCTTTTCATGGCCTGTCCCTGTAATGTGCACTTCTGTCTCTGTATTTAGTAGTCTATTACTGAGGAGACAGAGGAGCAACACTGTGGGGGCATATACCCTAGCACATTATAGTTCAGGGAAAAGCCCTTGATGTGAGTAAATATGAGAGAGATTGATGATGAGGTGTATGAGAGAGAGAGAGAGAGAGAGCGAGAGAGAGAGAGCGAGAGAGAGATGGGGAGGAGCGGGGGAGCAGCGTGCCCCAGATTCAACCCACAGGGGGCTGCTGTTGTGTGTTTCATTTGGCCCCCCCAAAAAAAAGAAACTGGTCTAAATGAGGCTGCAAGCTGAGGTAGAAACCTCTTGTGATCAATAACGTGTCTGGTTGGTCTGGGCCCGGCAGGGGAGTGATTTAACGAGAAAGGAGCGCTCCCAATCCTTGGGGAGATGTATAATGTGTTGAAAATGTCCCATCAAAGGCATTGAGGCCATTCTATTAAGACAGGAGAAACAGAGTTAAGGACCATCCAGTTTTTGTGGACCCGGAGAGCACCGGGGTTTGTCCAGAGGAAAAGACACATGTCCCTGATGAGAGAGAGCAGTCTTTATCCTTAGTCCTGTGTTGCATTTTTTATGATTTTTTTTTGTCCTTGATGGCCACTGGGTAGCCTGCAGTCCTCCTCAGCTAAGCCAACACTGTCCCCTTGCCAAATTCAATACCATGAACAAAAAGATTCTGACTAATAGTCTACATTTTGTACTGAAGCAATATGGCTTTAGATGGAGTTTACTGTTCCCCATCTAAGTACTTCTTTTCCAGCCTCATAGCCACAAGGTCACAAATGAGGCAGTGTCATGTTCAGCCCGCAGGCTCCATCAGTGGGCTGGGAGTGGGGAGGCCACTAGGAAGCAGATGTAAAGGGTAGTCTGCAGGTCAGGGTTGGGGTCAGACTGGTAAATTTAGGACCCTGGGAGGCTATAGCCACCACTCCAACGCTATACCGAGGGAACCATGTTAACTGCTAAGATCTGGCCAGCGTAGCCCTGACTCTCTCTCAAAGGCTAGGGACAGAGTGGAGAGTGTAGTTCTCCTACCCCTTACAATCACACACACACACACACAGAGAGAGAGAGGGATAGAGCGACCGAGAGGATGAAAGCCAAGCTGGTTTCTAAAGAGTTTGTTCTGGAATCATACCACTTCATCTTGCTAGCCTCCCACCACCAGAGGCTAGAGCTGGCTTTCCTCTACATTCTGTTGTACACTTTGTTTGTAAACAAGTAGTTCTGTCTGAGAAGTGTCACGTATTCTTCTTGGTATTTGACCGCAGGTTGTTCTTGTGGCATATAGCACGTTGCATTGTTATCGGACTTGCAGTCGTATTGTTTTCTCTCTGCCAAGAAGCACAGAGATTCAGTCCAGTGCACTTTGCCTGTGTGCTTTGATACCCCAGCTCTCTCCATGGTGGTGTGGTGTGGCGCATTCACTCAGAGAGGCCCATCTCTCACTCACACTGCCACTCAACTGTGGAAGTCAACAACAATGACATACGCGCGCGCACACACAAACACACCCACACACACACACACACACACACACACACACACACACACACACACACACACACACACACACACACACACACACACACACACACACACTTATTTACTTCCTCACCCATTTGGAATATTTGTACACATTCCTACCAGAAAC
>OMKL01154811.1:10399-20418 GCA_900302295.1 Parasudis fraserbrunneri | reverse complement strand
GCTTATACATATGTATGTGTGCGTGCGTGTGTATATGTGTGCACGTGTGTGTGTGTGTTTCTGTGTGTATTCACGCACGTGTGCGCACCCGTATGTGTGTGTTCCATGCATGTATGCGTGAGTGTGTGTGTACGTACCAGCGATGTTGACAGAGGAGATGAACGCAGCCAGGACAGCCAATGTCTCGGCTGTAGATGTTGGGGTGTAGGCTCCTCCCATCAGAGACAGACCGCCGACAGCAGTGAGGCCTGGGAGAAAGACGAGATATTATTAAACATCATCCCATCAGGGTTCATTATCACATGATCAACACACAATACCGAAACCTACTTATAGCAAATGACGGATGTCATGTCATCACCGAAACATAAACAAATGTGGCATTTCTCAGTAGGCCCTCCGACTTCCTTCCTCTGAGGCAATCATGTCACGTCAGAACTCAACTTTTAAACCTATTTATGACAGCTTGATGACGACGAAGGATGGAGCTTGTTCCGTTTACCCGCCACACGCATCATCGGTGTGGAGTGCCGACCAAGGCGGTTTCATAATGTCTACTAGAGCTGTCAATCTTCCTCTATAGTCCCATTCGAATTTCATTCCTTATCATTTTGAATATTCGAATAATATTCGATTTTTTAATGCAAAAATTTAGTACAATTATGAACATTTACCATGTACCGATACACTGAATACACAGGCTTATACATTGCCAATGTCAGTGTGTTATATGTTCTGTCCACTAGAGGGCATCCCATCGTTACCAATAAACATTTCTTTCTTGCTAAGTAAATAATTAAGCTTAGGCACTTGGGGACCGATTCAGACTTGAGATATCCAAGTGCGCACAGCGTGATACTGTGGTAAATTGCGCTACTCCCCATTCAGACCTCTGACTTATCCTTGGATTTAAGTTTCTCAAGATAAGTCATTTTGACTGTGATACAGACTACATTCCAAAGGTGGAATACGTCCAGCGCCTCTCATGACCATTTTCCATATTGTCTGTTTTGGTGCCATTATTTATGTCCATCCTTATGGAATTCATTATATCGAAATGTAGGCCTATGATTTAGTATCAGTGGCCTTGGTCTATTTTGATATTTGTTCTAATAGTGTTTGCTTATTGTGTCTTCCATGATGCGGTCGATATGAAAAATGAAAACTGTTACTAATGTTAACAATGCATGAGACAGCGTTCTATTTAAGATTTGCTGTCATTCGCTTGTACCGACTCATCCAGGATGGTCAGCTGGGGAGGTGAGCTTGACACCTGTGCGTAAATCTGTCTAACTGAGACCACTGTCTGTCACCTGCGCAAATCGCATCCTCGGTGCGGAGATATTGCGCATCATAAGGGGCTTCATTGTGCTTGGACGAGACCCGCCATTCGTTGAAAAGATGTTTATCTGCTTTTTGGCACATCTCTATATTTTTTTCAGTCTGACATGAGAGTGATTATGACATGCTTATGTGATTGCTGGCTGAATGGAAGTGGATGTTACTTAAATAGGCCACAATAACTGTCAGCTCCCCTTTCACTTTCTCACGTACCTCCTGCTGTTGGTCTCGTCGGGTCGAAGTAGCTAGCAGTATTAAGCAGCATGAAAGTATCTTTGTCATGCCCGCGAATAGTAATTAGAGCATTCGATTAGTAGTACAATTTTTACTATTTGAATTATATTCGACTCCCGAAATTCGCTCCAACAGCTCTATTCCGCATGGTCCAGCATCTTCTTCCAGACTTGAAACCTGAGATTGCCCAAATGTTTAGCCACATCCATCAAAGTTCCTGCGGGAATCTCTGGGTCATCATCAAAATCCAGGGTCAGGTTCAGTATCTCACCGGTATCCTTCATATCCATGTAATTCTGCAGGAACATAACATCCTCATCTGCCAGCTTTGCCTCTACTTCCTTAATCCTCTGTGTTATAGCTGACATCATTTCATCCAGTTCATTTATTTTGTCCTTCATCTCCCGACTCTTATCAGCCTCTTCCCCTCTCAGCTCAGCTATTCTTTCAATTTCCTCCCATCTCAGGAAACTGTGCAGCTCCTTGAATACGTCTTTTACTTGCCTCTCAGCGTGTGGGGCCTGAGTTCTGATGTGAGTTGCCATTTCCACACAGGTGAGCTTGGCCTTGCTGACTGCAAGGCCTTTAGAGGGACTCTGAATTCTTCCCTTATCTGGTCTGTAGCCCTCCCCACAGAGCAGAAGCCGTGGTCCTTGTGTTCTGGAATACACTTTACACACACCATGCATCTGTCCTCCATGCAGAAGAGTTGGAGCTTCTCTGTGTGGAATTTGCACATATCCTTAGGTACCTTCACACTGCCACCAGAGCCCCCTGAGTTGGTTCCTGCTCTGTGGGTCCCAGAGGATGGCTGGGTTCCCTCTCCTTCAATAGGGTCTCACAGATGCTTCTCAGAGCCAGATTTTTGTGGGGGGGCTTTTGTGGGGGACCTTTGTCTGCAGAAAGGGCAGTCCTGAGTCTTTCCCTGTCTCCATGTCTCCTGAAGGCAATTATTGCAGAAGATATGATTGCATGGTAGAAGTCCAGGTTCAGTGAAGATTTCACAGCAAATGGGACATGTCAGGTCATCCTCAAGTGGACACAAACTAGCTGCCAGTGACATCCTCCTAGAGCTTTTGAGCAGATGCCTGAAAGACAAAAAACAATTACAAGTAAACATACATTTAATTAATGTCTATTGTTTCCTTTGTCTTAAATGTATTTCATGTTTAAAATGAGAAAATTCTGTCAATAGCCTATTCCTGTCACAAAACAATTCCAGTGCTTCTGATATGTGGTCAAATATTAAACATTTTACAGCCACTGTACATTAATGTACTTAACCATGCAAATCCAACTTTTTTGTGGTTTCACAAAGGTCATGCACAGCAATGAATTTGTAACTTCCCAGAGGCTGTCCGCCTCCTCAATAAAGGCCCCTTACTAAACATGAACAATGCAGCACTGAGCCTGAACTGTGTAGACCATGACCAACCCTGAGACATTAATATACAAATGACTCAAGTGCAGTATGTTCAACCATGTTGTTGAATTAAATTTACATGTTTAACCTCTTTATATAATTTACAATATATTATCTGTACTTACATACATTCTTCTCTCTTGCACTCTGGAAGGGAAAAGTACAGCCCCAGAGGAAAATTTATATCAAAAGGTTAAACATGTAGCTACACCTCAGTCTCTGCCAAGAGCGGTCTGATGAAATTCAAAGTAACTTATTAAATTATTAACTGATTTTGAAAGATAGATTGATTTGACTTTTTTGTCACGGCTACTCCTCCTACAGCTTTGAAGCTACCAGCTTAAAAATCACTGGGCATCCTCAGGGTATGCCCGTGGGGATTGCTTGTGCTTTTTGTATCGATAGCTCACTTCTATCCTTTCTTTCACTCATTTTTTCATACCTTTTTTCTCATGGACTTATAAAGGGGCTTGGCTGTTATCAACTTTTAAGCTAGACAACACGCTATACAACTTAGGACATGCCCAACTAATGAATGTTGATGCCACCCCCCTCCTCCCACGCACACACGTTTTGTTCTCCCACTTCCATCACCCCATCCTACATATAACTCCTTATTCACCAACTGTTAATCCTTAATAACTTTTTGTCTACAGTTGGGGGACGGCTTGTTGGACTCTGGAAAGGGACATTTGTCAATAAACAAAAAGGGAGTCCCATCCCTTTTCCGGATTGGTCTATCTTTGATCCCTAAGAATGATTAGAGTTGGGGGATGGTTTGTTGGAATTAACATCTTTCTGTCGATTATAGTTTGGCTTTGTCAAGCCAACTTAAAGTTTGTTCACAAACTTTACATTCTAGTTATACTGACTACTGTGAATTTCCCCAAACTTTTCTTGGCATAGACTGAGGTATGGCCAGCAATAGCCACCCATCCCCTATCTCCACTCAACTCCAACCCACATCAGACCAAAACAAGCAATGTAAACAAAGTGCAGTACCAAAAGCCATTGTTTGACAGCATTACAGATTCTACCTTTAATGTTAGCAAACATTAGCCTAACTAGCTAATATTAGCTAAAGCAAGCATATAGGCGCTAGACTAGCTCACTCTTTTCTGACTTAAGGATATCCTAAGTTAGTTAAAGTTATCGCTCAACAAATTTCAAGTTGTTAACTTTTACAAAATGTGGACAAAACGAAATTTACAATTACCGGTATGTTAGACCATACAAACTTAGTGGCTAAACATGTGACTACTAACGTAAGCTATTTGCTGTGTCTGCTTGCAACTGTTGCTCCTGCAGTTATGACGTTTATGGTTTTTCCCGCTCTCTGGTCTGGGCGATAGCGAAGGGGCAAACCAGGAGGAGAGATCCTACATCACAATGTGATTCAGTCGACAGTCAACTAATGGTAACACCTACTGGCAACTTGGGGAATATTGTCATGAGTCGGACGCTCAGTGGTCAGACTAGACACGAGGTTGCTAGTTCTGGTGAGTGACAATCTTGGTAGGAATAGTTAGTTTAGCTTGCAAGCTAACTTAAGGCTATGTTATTTTACAGCTAACTTTAGCTAACGTTACACTCTCACATTTTCTGTCTCTGATTTTAACTAGTCAGATAAAGACAAAAGCTGGGGTTGGTACGTTTTGTCATAACCATTTGGTAATATTTGGTGAAATTATCTTACAATCCGTCAGGTTGCCAATATATCTAATGCTTTGAGGGGGAAAGTATGGTGTCCACTCCAACCGATCAGGGACTTTTACAAGTGTAGATGCAGGCCGCAGATTCGTGATGGAAAATTAACTTCCAAATATGGTTAGTCGGACTGCAAGCTGCTTGAAATTGTCCGGAAGAAAATGGCGCGATCAACAAAGTCATTTTTTGCAAAAATATAGACGTATATTAGTGAAACTAATATGACTATGGCAAGACGAAAGTAATATTAACAAATTTACCGAAGTAGAATTGTCTTAATTCGTCAACCCAAATACCCGCTATTTACCGGCACCCCAATCAACCTTCGGGCGGTTTCGCCAACTTTACCCCCGCCTATAAGCCTCTCCTTCCAGACAGAGATGGAATAAAAATATAGCTGGCTCTGCTGGTCAGGTGTTTCCGTTAAATAATCTCCAGCGTTTCCTTTTTTAATATTTGAGTTTGAGTGTCCGATTTCAAAAGCATCATCTTAGATACACATATACATACCTGGATGGATAGATTGCAGGGTTCTCATGGGTTTACCTCATGAACTGTTTCTTTCCAGTTATTCATTTCTGGTGTTTGTGGGTTAAGTCATTTTTTTGTCATTCACTTTATAGTACAAATTGTAAGTATTCTATATATATGTGTGTGTGTGTATATATGCGTGTACCTCACTGGTATGGAGGGAGTTTCAAGGAACAGGTTTACTATGGATTCCATTATCTTAACAACTTGATCCCAGAATGCCCTCAAAACTGGAGAGGGCTATGCACACCATTCTGTCAAATTTATGTTCACAGTTTTAACAACAACTAGTTGGAATAGTTTTATTATATTTATGTTGTGCAATGGCTGTTATTAAAAAATCTAATCCGGATATTCCAGGCATCTCCTGCAGTTTGATACATTATTATAACCTTTTGAATGTTACATTTTAAATACAGCATGGAAAGCACTACACTGGGAAGAGTACTGCACAATGTGGGGAGGGGGTCACTGGCAGGGAGCTTTAGGCCTGCAATGCTTTTTGGAACAATGTGTATATATAGTTGTTTCAGTTTTGTAGAGTGAATTTGGATGTTTAATTCACAAATAAGTATGAATCATCCTAAACAAGAACAGGATCTTGAGCTGTGATGCCTGTGTGGAAAATAAAGAAACATTCACAGAGTACTTGGAAGATTCCAGTAAAGGTTTTATAATGGACCACTAATGGACTCATCAGAAATAAAATTAACTAATAAATGTGAATGATTTAGCTCATTAGTTGCCCCCTAATGTGGTGTCAAAAAGTAGCCAATTATTAATGATAATCATTGTGGAGGGGTGTTCAGCCCATATCAATAACATACTAAACTACATAGGCATGTGAGATTCCGAAATTAGACCCCAAAAATGTTTTCAAGTTATAGTAGGCCTATGTTAAATGCATGTGTTTGAAACTAATGATCTCATGATGTTGAATTTGCAAAAGTTATTAAATTATTCATATTATAAAACATATAAAAATGATATTTTGATGTTCATAAATACCAACACTTACGAATAAATATATTTTTTGCAGTTAGGCAATGCCATTTGTTGTGGCTCAAACGCATAAACTAGGTTATCCTTATTTATTTGCTTGATAGTTGCAATAATGGCTACCTTTCAATATATTTTTGATCTGCTATGGTTTATTGTCTTCCTTAGCCACTGTAGCGTCGTGTAATCTAATCTTAGAAATTGAATGAAAATTAATATGTAAGCCATTACCCTCTTATGCTTTTTTTTATAGAAGTGTGTTCTCAAGCGCAACAGCATCTTGCTAAATTAAATTACTATTGACAATATACGTTGATCAATTGCAACCCAGCTGTCTGATTTCTCAGGCCTGATAGCTCTGGGGGGGGGGAATTATCATAGCTTCCTGGGACATCTTGTTTTAATGCTTCAGTGATGTTGAAATGAGAGCTATCGCCAACCTCTTGAAATTCTTTTCTAGATTAGAGACATAAGTTATCAGTCAAGTGATCAAGGAGGGTAAAATCGAGAAGTCACCAGTCAGCCATCCAGTGGGAGATGGGGGTGTGGTGCATGCTCAGATTGCGCTGGTTTTTTTAAACCACAGATGAGATCATGTGAAGAGGGAAATGGATGTTACCAGCAACAGACGTAATAGTAAACTAGCAGTTAACTACTATGCAGGTGATATAATGGTTGCTATTGTACTTCAGCTCATTTGCAGAACTACCAAGGCTGTTTTACCGGTTGGTCCAGTTTCATGTTTCTCCTCTCTTACAGCCACAAAGACAGATCTCACCTTGCTGCTTGAATGTCTGAAGTACCAGATGAAATGTCCTGGCTCACAGAAACAAGCTCTTCTCACTATCCATTCCATCTGCATATTAAAAGGTCAGGCAGTGTATAATCATCAGTGACGGGAACAGGCACATTCTCATACAACCGGTATTGTTAGGCCTAACGAAACCGCTTGTTACTGTCAGGGCTCTTAAAGTCGATCTTTGAAATTGACATTGATTGACTGAAAGACACATTGCCAAGTTCACGAAGTCTAACTTAAAAGGGATAGCTTGGATTTTTGGACATTAAGTTGCATGAAATACTTGTTAGTACGTAGTGTAGTCGATGCAGTGCCATTAGCTTAATCACAGAGTCCCATGGTTGGAGTTCTGGCCCGGTTCCAAGCAAACTGGGAAGCTTCAGGCAGGCAGCAAACGGGTTCATGAGACAAACAAGTGTTAATCTACACCATAACATGCAGGCAAACGTTTTAACCATCCGTAACAGAAATTATGCTTGATTCATGTCAGAACAAGCCCCAGTGCCTAGTAACTGCATCACGCTGGGACTAGTTCAACGTTTGGCTGCATTTTACGGTGTAGGTTAACACTTTTTTTTTTGTCTCGTGACTCCTTTTGCTGCCTGTCTGAAGCTTCCGGGTTCGATGGCAACCGAGCCAGAACTCTGACCACTGGTTGTTGTGAGTAAGCTAATGGCATTGCATCAACTACACTACTAGCAAGTATTTCATACCATTTAATGTTAAAAAAAAAATCCGAAATATCCCTTTAATGTTCACCATGATATAGGCTAGGTTGTTTTTATGTTGTAGTTGTGTTTCTACAACGTTAAAATAAGCAGGGTCTGGAGGCTGCGCCTTGGGATCCGACTATACAACCGGGCGTAAATCCACCCATTTACCCCTTCCTCTTGGGATTAATTGCTTTAATCTATGTGTCTTTGTCTCCAAAACCTCTTTATCCACCCTTTACATTTTCCATTATTTTATTTGTCTTTCTTTTTCTCTCAATGTTACAGAGGATAATATGGACCTGTTCAGAGAGATGGGTGGTGTGGTGTTTGTGTATAACCTTTCCAAATCAAGTGTTGTCCATTCAGACGTCAAGGAGACTGCTCTCTTCACGCTTGGAACACTAGCTGAGTCCAATGGTGTGTGTGTGTGTGTGTGTGTGTGTGCGTGTGCGTGTGTGCGTACGTGCGTGCGTGCGTGTACAAGTGCGAGAGCAACTCCAGATTCTTGTGGTCGATTATTCTGTAATTGCCACCACATAATAACGAATGATTCTGTGTTAGTTTTATCAGTCCGTGTTGTAGACATAAGCAGTGAGTAGAATGTGTGACATCACAGTAGCCGAGGCCATATGCACCTAGTTTAGCTAAGATGTTTTTTGTTTACCACGTGAAACACTGCAAGAATACTTTACCATTTTTCCTACCAGTGAAACATACATGTGAAAAAGTTGGAAGAGTGAAAGTCATATATAAAATAAAAAAAAAAAGACGTTAGATAATCAACACCCAAACTGGAAAGCTCAGTTGAAAAATAATAGATTCCTAGTGTACATGAGGGTACATGTGTGCAACTGAAGAAATGTCGCTCACTCCCAACTGCATGTCATCTGACTTAGACATGTAATGGTGTACTGTACAGTTTCTATTACAGCTGGGCAAGATATATTTAGTATTGTTTTCTGTCTATCTGTGTTGTATAAAATGAACTGATGATTAAAACCAATTATTGAGTCAAATTTCCTACTAAATGATGTCTGAAATATTAATGAAAAATTACAGTTTAAGTTTGAATCATACTTCCGATTACCGTGCAGTCCAATATGATGATGACCATCAATTGGATAATCTAACATGATTTTCCATACCTAAGCAGATATCATGATATAGTATCAAAATAAGCCCTTCTGACTATGGTGATATATATTTTTTTCAATCTAGTTTGTATTTGCAAATGTAAAAAATGTATTCTGTTATGATAACAAGTATCCTTCCTGCTTTGGCAGTATATTGTAAGGAGTCATTGTGCAGAAGAGAGACGTTCTCAGACCTTGCTGGCTGTCTGAAGCAAGAGGAGACCACTCTAACACAGAAGAGAGTGGCTGTATATCTGCTGTCTGTGCTGGTCGCCAACAACAGTAAGATCAGGGCTGAAGGAAGACTTACTATCAAGTCAAGCTTTGTGTCATAATCAAGCTTTGGGTAGATACACTGATGTGTTTCTGATTTAGTATCTTTGATGTCGTAGAGGCTGGACAGACGTTTGCTCAGACTACCGGCTGCCTGGACATTCTGCTGGACCTCTTCAGGTAAACATGCAAACAACAGAATTTTGCCGTGTTTAACTTTCTGCCATGATATGATGACAGACTCTCTTAGGGCTTGTGTTTATATAGCCTCTTTTTCTGGAAGAAAAGCTCAGTAACGTCAAAAGCGCCTTTCTGGAAAGTGGAGGGGCCAAATACACTCTCATTGGGAACAACTGAAAAAAGGTGCTAGAAAAAGACGCTATATGGACACAAGGCCTTAAAGACGCTATATGGACACAAGGCCTTAAAGACGCTATATGGACACAAGGCCTTAAAGACGCTATATGGACACAAGGCCTTAAAGACGCTATATGGACACAAGGCCTTAAAGACGCTATATGGACACAAGGCCTTAAAGACGCTATATGGACACAAGGCCTTAAAGACGCTATATGGACACAAGGCCTTAAAGGATAAATCTGGTTATTTTCAACCTAGACCCTATTTTTCTGTCATCGTACAGATCGCTTCTGACCAAAATCTTGTCTACTGAACCACAAATGAGCGATTTGTGTTTTTCTGGGCACTCGAGTTGACTGCAGCTCTCCTGGCTGCAATGTAATCCAACTGGGCAATTGCGCAACAGTTAAAAGTTTCCTCAAAAGCAGCCAAATATGTTTTTACTCTGAAAGGACATATTTCGTTTTTTTTTTTTTTTTTTTTTTTTTTTGTAACATTTTTTTTTT
>OMKL01154811.1:0-10379 GCA_900302295.1 Parasudis fraserbrunneri | reverse complement strand
TCTGGTAACATTTTTTATTTGTTGTGTGGTTGCCCCATTGGATTGAATTGTAGCCGACTCGTGCGCCCAGAAAACAGCTCGCTCATTCATAATTGGAATCAGTTGGTATGGTGACAGGTGATGGAAAAATAGGGTCTAGGTTGAAAACAAATGCAGAATCAACCTTTAATGATTGTTATGTTATGTTATATTGTGCATTATTGTTATGATAATAGATTTTTCTTATGCGTGCTTGTGCATGTTTGCATACACATACAAGACTGATAACTCTTCTGTTTTCAGCACCAGCTTCCCTCTCTCTGCAGAGGGCACTCGGAACCCTACTAATGTCACTCAAATCTACCAGCTGTGGACATCTGTGTCTATTGCCCTCTGTGGCTGTGTCAACAATCCTCAAAATGGTCTGTGTATTTCTATTTTTATTACCAATTTACCACTCTAGTGACTAATTTTACATATAATGAAATGAATAATATAGAGCTTTGCTAATTTGTGGTCAAAATACATGAAAAAACATCTGCACACTGATAAAAAGGTTCCTCAGATGCAAAAATAAAGGTGATTTATTTACATAAGCAAAAAAAGGGACAGAAAAGGGACAGTGAATGTTTCAGTGCTTAAACAGTCATCGGCACTATATATCTAAATCAGAGACCACACTTGCTGGTCCATGGGTTGCTGGTCGCTAGCTACACATTACATATCAAGTCAAGTTTATTTATTAACTCTTTTAATAAACTCAATAAAACTCAGTTAAACTCTTTCTTAAACTCAGTAAAAAACTTGCAAAGTGGAGATCTGTTGCATAAACAATTAAAGTAATTAAAATCTAAAATTCTGGAGGGAATATGGATGTATCATGCAGTCAGTGAGTGAAGTACAAATACTAGACACTTCTCATTTAGGATCCGGATGGCTTGGTGGTGGTAGCTTCTCTTGAGCCTCTCTGTGTTGGCCTTAAAGCTGCGGTAGCATTCGACTGACCTCAGCAGAGAGAGTCTATTGTTGGGATGGCTGGGATCCTTTATGATTCTCTTGGCTTTAGCCCTGCACCGCCAGGTGTAGATGTCCTGCAGGTTAGGGAGTTCACCTCCAGTAGTACGCTCAGCCGACCGCACCACTCTCTGCTGGGCCTTGTGGTCCCGTGTGGTGCTCTTCCCATACCAGGCGGTGATACTCCCTGACAGGATCCTGAACTTCCCCAGACGTCTGAGGTGATACGTGTTGCTGCTGTGCCTTTTTCACTAAGCTGTCAGTGTGTGTAGTCCATGTCAGGTCCTTTGAGACGTGTACACCAAGGTACCTGAAGTTGCTCACCCTCTCTACTAGTGCCCTTTTGATCGGTAGCTAGCGTGGGTAGTGTTACATATTAACAGCAGAGGACCAGCAAGGACCACACATGATCAGACTGGGCTTGAACAGTTTTTCCCCTTGGTGTCTCTTCCCCCAGAGGAGGGTCAGCGTATCTGTGTGGCTGCCTTCCCCCCAGTCAAAACCTGGCTGCAGCAGATGGTTCTTCCCCAGACTGAGATGGTTCAGCCCTTATGCTCCTTCATAGCAATGACGGTTGCCAACAACTGTAAGTACAAGATGGGGGACTGAGGATGGCTGATGGTAAAAACTTGATTTACCATATTGTCCCGAATATAAGACTGTTTTTTTGCCACGAATTTCACCTGAAAAAATGGGGTTGTCTTTGGACTTGGGGTGGTCTTTGGTGACTTTGGAGTGATATTTAGCCCCTTTCCCGGTAAGCTAGAATGACATGTTCAGCAATCTCAAGATTCATTTGATATCATATTCAGATAGCATAGAAACTGAGCCCGCTACGGCCTTCAAAAGACAGTGTTGTTAATGTCAGATGATCCACTGGCTCATCATTAGGTTTCAGAGGCCAAGTTAACCAAGGTCAGGGCCGAGTAGGAGATATAATTCCAATCTTAAGATCATGGTGATCAATGAGGCAGTCTAATTGAAATATAACCTATGATTCTATTTTTCACTTAATAAATTATGTTAGAAATGGGCCTAAAAGGCTATAGTTAGATATATTTTATTTATTTTACAACTCAAATTAAGTAAATATATACCTACCTTGTTTTATTCAGTGTGTTAGTATTAGTGGTAGCCTACACTCTGGTCAGATATTGTGTTGTGTATGTTTATTTTCTTTTTTTAATCTGAACTAAAAAAAATTAGTCTTGAAAAAGGGAGGGGCGGTCATCTTGTAATCAGGGTCGTCTTACCATATATTCGGGTCAATATGGTAATTTTGAAAGTCAAGTTGGGTTCTTTTTTCTTTTTTCTTTTACCTTTATTTACCCAGGGAAGATTTGCTGAGCAGATATGATCTTTCCACGCCCTGCTGCACATGCACACACTGGTGCAGTTAAGTGCCTTGCTTGAGGGCACATCAAATGTAGTTTACTGAAATAGACGAGTGTGTTATTCATTGACTTCCCTGGTCCAGAATTTTCCTACCAGTCCGGGGATCAAACCGGCAACCTTTCGGTCACAAGCCCTCTTCTCTAATCTTTACTTATGCTTCCGCTGCCCCCAAACTTGACTTACTGCAGACGAAAAGAGAGTAATTCAGTGCTGTGTCTCTGTATTTGCAGCTTGTGCTCAGGAGAGTTTTTGTGCCTCAGGGGGTTTGGAGACTCTGACCCTCACCCTGACTCGGCTAGCTTCTGATGCAACCAAAAGCCGTTTGTCCTGCCAGCTCTCTGTCATTATGACCAAGGCACTATCAGCCTGTATCAGTGACATCCGTGAGTCCATCTCCCACACACACACACACACAACTTTCTTTCTCACTTCAATAAAGCAACTGAAGGACCTCTCTCCTCCCTACCTCCTCTGTTGTCTAGCTGTTCTGGCTTCAGGTTTGGCTCAGCACCGTCTGGTTCCTCGGCTCCTCTCCCTGCTGTCCAGCCCCAACCTGGACCCTCAAGACAGGCTGCCTGTGACGCTCACACTGGGGCACTGCACAGAGGCCTCTGGTATGACTAACATGCTCTGTGTGTGTGTTGTTTGTATGTATGTATGTTGTATTCACTATGAAGTGTTTTAGGTTCATCCCCCAACACAGCACTGATCGAGACAGTTGTAGTCTTTTATTTTACATTTTATTGTATTTATTTATTTTACACACATACACACATAAACTGTTTTGTCTTGAATTCATAACACAAACTTGACTGGTTTTACAAACAGTCCATTTCAGTCAAGACTTCCCAGCCCTCCAAACTCAGCCTTTGCAGGCTTCTTGGTTCAGCCACCACTGAATAAGAAGGGAGAGAGTAATTAGTGACCAGGAACACCTGGGCCAATTAACCTAACCTTGGCACTGTTCCCATGAGTCGCTCCCACCCATCTCTTCTTCTACAGCTGAGCCAAAACCAGACCCCACTACCACCCATCTCTTCTTCTACAGCTGAGCCAAAACCAGACCCCACTCCCACCCATCTCTTCCCTACAGCTGAGCCAAAACCAGACCCCACTCCCACCCATCTCTTCCCGGCAGCTGAGCCAGCAATCTTGTCAGTGGGACTTTCTTGCAGAGGCTGTAGCACGCTGTAGTTGTTCATGCACTTCTGTGTTCTAAGCCCTTATGCACAAATTGAATGGCCGCCTAACCAAAACACAATGTCTATTACAGATGTTTGACTAGAAAAACTTGACACAGTGCTGAGCTGCATCTCAAATTGATCTTCAGGTTCCCAGCTTTCAGATGATGTATACCACTGCTATGTGGCATCTACTGTTGACCTGCTATCTCCTCCTAAAGTGGGTCTATGTGGGTCTCAGAGGGTTAAGACTACATCTCTGGGCAGCCTTGCTGTCGAGGACTCCCCTCTCACCGCTGTGTGTCTCCCGGTTTGTCTCCCTGTTTGTCCCCCTGTATGTCTCTGTAGAGGAGCACCAGTCCCAGTTGGTACAGTGTGGAGGTCTGTCTGCCATCATCCCTCTGCTCACCGAGCCTCACAGCGAGGGCCTGAGGAAGGCTGCTACCTTCGTACTGCAGAGCTGCAAACGGGCCAGTGAGTCAAAAGAGCTGTGTCCGCCTAAAACGGTGCAACTAATGTAGATGTTTCACCAACATTACAGCCTTCCAAACAGCATGTGTTTGTGTTTCTTACCGTCATGGTGGCTGTGAGGCTCACGCCTGGTACAAGCTCTGCCTCTGTGAACTGAGCTTTTGCCTTGGGTGTGTCTAAGTGTGTCTAAGTGTGATAACTCGCGCATCTCTTATCTGATTTTGCTCAAACTTGGTGGATAGGTTGACAGTCAGCCAAAGAACCTGTACTATTGATTTCTTTTTTTCTTTTCTTTTCTTTTTTTCAAATCAGTCAAACATCAGCAGCACAAATTGAGGTAAAAGTTTTAGCACTGATGTATAGAGTATAGAGTAGGACAGACATGGCAACCAACAAGATTGCCAGCTAAATAATCATCATGACTGGAGGGCGGGATAACGGTCGGTGTGTGCTGTTGTGCGGGTGTGGCATCTCTCTTGAGTGCCATTCTAGTTTGATTTTGTGGTCTAGTTCGTTGTCCTAAAGACATCCATCTCTTTCTATTTGAAGCTATGTCCTTGGGAGGCCCAAGCTCAGAGTTAACTCAGGGCCAGTTAGGGGCATTTCAGCCCCCTACCACCGTGGAGAGCTACTGGAGGTCAGCCAGAGAGCTGGTGCAAAGAATCAATCAGCTTGAGGTGAGGGCTGTGCACACGCATGCTCACACACACACACAGACACACGTGCATGCTAAGTGTTAAAGTATAGGACGATACAGAATACCAATCCCATCCATTACTTTTTATGAACAGTGTATACTTAGATTGGCATCGTTGGACACAAGTGATCGAGATACCATTCATTCTTACCAGAACAGAGAGATTTAACATGTTTTTATATGCGGTAAATTCCAAAAATAAATTGCTTTGCTTTGATTTTTGACATGATACACATAGCTCTTTCCATCAGATTATAGTGTTAGGGAAATTCTCTGATACCCATACCCTGTTTTAGCTTGGTGTCAGCGCAATATCCATTACCAGGATCTGTGTTGGCCCATCCCTAACCCATATAGCTACAGCATAAACTGACACAAACATTCAGCTTGAAGGGCAACACTGTGTGTTTATGTGTCTGCTCAGGCTGAGGAGAGGGGGGGCGACCAGAACTTACCAGGTCTAGCCGAAGACCTCCCTCCATCTCTACCGCTAGCCTTACCTACACACTCCGCACCGTGTAGGGAACGGACAAGCATCGGAGGGAGCGGGGAGAGGACTGTGGAGGTGGGGAGAGGAAGAGGGGATCCATCTGAGGTGTGGTTTACAGGAGGAGATGGAGAGACAACAGATGAAGACAGACAGAGTGGAGAACATGGGATGTGGACAAAAAGAAGAGAAGAGAGGTGGAGGATGTACAGAGAGTCCACTCCAGTTCCCTCTGTCGAAGAGAGGGGCCGCAGAGAAGAGAGTGGAACGTGGAGAGATGGAAAAAGAGGGAAAGAAGGAGGGGAGAGGTGTGCGGAGTGGAGGAGGGATTCTCGACCGGAGAGGAATGTGAGAGCAGACAGGAATCAGAGAGCAGAGTCACAGCACGGAGACAGACAGCTGCATCTGACAGTAGGGGTGACGACATACTTAAGTCCTAAATGTAAAGTATATGCCGATACCGAGTGCTGATGTGATCCATCACGTTCACCAAACAGGATTGACTTAGATGATTAGCTTGGGGTCAAAACAATATGTTAATGTAATCAGTTAGTGAGATCTAAAATTCTTCTTTGTGCCAAAAATACTGATTTCTAACCAGTTATTATGGCTCTTCTGTATCGGATTTTAGCACTGGGAAAATTCTCTGATTCCAGTACCCTGTTTTAGCTTGGTATCAGCCTGATATCTGATGCCAGTACTGGTGCATCCCTACACATAACTGCTCACTAGTGGTTACCAGAACACTTGTTCCCAACACCAAGATTGTTTTTCAGCCGTGCAGTTTCACCGCCGTTTTATCACCAACTGTGTACATGTGTGTGCTTTTTCACCAGGACCACGCAAGGAGGCGGATATTCCGAGATGAGACGCAGAACTCTGTACTCGCCAGCAACGTGCAGGAGAAGAGACGATCCTTGACATACCCTCGCCAGAAAGACGGCAGCAGCAGAGGTTATACTCTGTGCACACAGACCAAAGCATGTGTCGATGCAAACGATGATGAAGAAGAGTGCGACACAGAGCTTTTCTTTCCCAGAGGAGCGCAGAGGAAGGAGAGGGACAGACACCAGGAATCTAACGAGGGGAAGTCCTATTCATGCGCTCAAGCAGACACGGCTGAAAACACTCGCTCTCGGACAGCACATCATCAGATGGTTGAGCAACAGGTATGCACTCATACCTCCTCCTCCTCCCCGGCGGCCCATGTCGGAGCTGGGGTCAGAGGCCAAGCCCCTATCAGAGACAGCGTGCTGTGTTCGGTTTGCAGGGGAACCGGGAACCTGGCCCCTTTCACCTTACCACCACTGGAGGGAGCTGGAGAACCACACGAAAAAAGGTCAGCTGATTGTGTGTTCCTCAGGAACTACTGGTTTGTTATGCAACAGTCATCGGCAGACTAGAGAAGCATGACGGCTTGGAAGCTTGGAAAGCCGATATCTCCGTGTGATGCCTCTTACAGTCTTTCTTTTCTTTTCCCCCTCTCGTTCATATGTCTCACTTCTGTTTCTGTGTTATTTTATTATTATCCCGTCTAGCCATGTGTTCAAGCACCCAGTCCCTGTGAAGCACAGAACACCAAGGCAGAGAAAATGTATGGATGACGAAGGTAGAAAAAATGGAGCCCAGACCACGTTATTAACAACAGACCAGATTAAATTATTTCTCTGTTGGATGGGATGTCAAGCTGTTATTCTCCCCTGTCGTAACAGTCTCTCTCTCTCTTGCTCTCTCTCTCTCTCTCCTGCTCTCTCTCTCTCTCGCTCTCTTTCTCTCTCTCTCTCTCTCAGATGCCTTGTCTTTGTGTCCTGAGCTGCTGGACAGTGAGTTGATGAATACCCCAGTGGCTACACAAACACCACCTTCTAATAGGTGCTCAGGTAGGAGAAGGAGGAGTTTGAACTGCTGCCCCTCCTCAGCTTGATACTGGTCTCATATCTCTCCTAAAAGCAGTACATGTCGTTTTACCCCACAAACACCACGAATGATCAAGAATGAGTTTTATAACAGCAACTGTGTCGCAGAGTTACACGTGATTGCTCCACTGAAATAGGCTGCCATATACACGTGCGTGTGTTTGTGTGTGTATGTGGTTGTGTGTGTGTGTGTGTGTTAGCCTTTATTGTACATTTGTTTGAGATTTCCTATTTCCATCCAGTGGTCTTCTAAATTTCGCCGTCTTTGGAGAACAGATGTATGTTTATTCTCTCTCTCCTCTCCAGGCTGCATGTTGTCTTTTGAGGAGGTGACCAGCAGGAAGTTCTCAGCCCTCCAGAGCTCCTGTTCCTACAGCTGTGACATGCACAAGGTTCTCCAGGATGCCACGGACAGGTTCAGGGCCCGTCACCGCAACACTCTGCCCAGGAGAGAGTGCCTGAAGCAGCACACTGTGGAGTCGGAGAGAGCCTTGGAGGCACAGCCGCAGAGAAACCGGGACCATCATAAAGGTTGGTTGGAATGGCACATTAAAGCTGCACTATGGAAAATTGGCACCCTGTGGCCGTGAGAGGTAACTGCACCTTGTTTAAATATGGAGGATAAGAGAAAACAGCTTTGGGCACAAATTCTGGGCACTGTTTTACATTTGTGTCGTCCACATTTTATGCTCCAGAAATAAGACTAGCCTTTTTCAGATTTTGCGGCGCTGGTCGTACCCGACCAGAAGAGCTCGTATGCACAATTTCACTGTGCAGGATTCCCATGGTCATGAAAATCCTGGAAAAGTCATGGAATTTGCTCATGTGTTTTCCAGGCCTGGAAATGTTTTGGAAAATTATGAAATACTCATAAACATTTGGAAAAGTTAAGGAAATTTAAAATCATGATCATAAATGTATTATTTGTGTAAATTTGAAAATATAAATGACAGGAGTTATAAGGCGAAAACAGGTAAGTGAGACTGCACTGCAGTTGCTATTTCTTGCAAGATTCCAACCTCTAGCCACAGTAAAAGGCTTTCACAATAAGTTTACAATATCACAGCAGTTAAAGTAAAGGTTATCTATTCATTACACCACAGAAATACAGTCATGGAAAGGTTTTGGAATTGACTAGGAAAATATGTGTGGGAACCCTGACTGTGTTCCATGCATCGCTGTTGGGATTTTCTCTTGTTCAGCTCCACTCTGAACAACTCTGTGATTTAGCTTGCTAAAGAAGCGATATTTCTTCATGAAAAGGTTGCACAGTGCAGGTTTAAGTTGTATAATCCAGTGGTGTGTCATAATGTTGCAGTACTGACAGTTGAATGGCCTAACAAACTGTTCGACTCCTCCTCCACCCAAGAGCAACTGAGGGGTGTTGCTGCAACTTGGGAAAAGAGCCTCAACATTGTGTGGTCATGGAATTTCTCGAATGTCATGGATTTTTAAGAAGTGTATGTTGTACAGGGAAGGTCAGGGAATTATATAAATTCTTTGGTGGAGTCATGGAATATTTTTCCAATATTTTACAAATAGTTCACTTTACAGGAATGTAACAGAATGCGACAGTGGCTCAGGAGGTAGAGCCGTCGTCTGGTAATCTGAAGGTTCCCGGTTCGATTCCCGGCTCCTCCTGGCAGCGTGTCGAAGTGTCCTTGAGCAAGACACTAAACCCCTAACTGCTCCCGACGAGCAGGTTGGCACCTTGCATGGTTGCCTCCGCCGTCGGTGTGTGAATGTGTGAGTGAATGGGTGAATGTCAGGCATAAATTGTAAAGCGCTTTGGATAAAAGCGCTATATAAATGCAGTCCATTTACCATTTAGAATGCATTTCACAATTTGTTACACACACACTGATTGCATTACATGGTGGTTATCATCCATTTATATAAATTGTATATGGTATATAATTGTATATCATTTGTATTTCCTAAGGAAGGCCAACTCCAGTGAATCATTTCAGATTTATTTACACTGTGTTTTAAAATTTTGCAATCTTCACAAACAAAACAAACAAACGGCAGTAACGGGTAAAAACATGTCAGTTACATGCCCAACCCTGTGGTATTCTGCCTTCTATTACTGGGCAATGTGGCAATGCAGTAATTGTTACAGCCCGACAGACGTAGGAGGGCTGAACCTCTGAGCACACACACACGCGCGCGCACACGCGCACACACACACACGTGTGTATTATGTAATTCTGGTTCTATGCTAACAGTGGTCAGTCTGACAGCCATAATAGAGGAGAGCAGCTGAAGAACTTCCCACCACCAAAACAGCACATGATGAAGACCATAAAATTCACAAGCTGAGGAGCGCTTGGTCTAGTTGGCTGACTTGACAGAAGTGGAAACCCTGGCTGCTAGCTAAAATATATATATATGTACATATATATACATATATATATATGAAATTCGTAACTGCAGTTGCTACATCGATACATGGAAAGAAAATGTATTTCTAGCAAATTTCTTAGTTACAACACTGAATAAGCATGATCAGCTCTGTGTATGTGCAGTGTATATATACAGTTTGGGAATGCCTACCAAGTGTTTAGCTCACACGGCTGGAAGACAGCGACTCACTCAGCTCTCTTCACGGTAATGTATTTGGTGCATTGACCATCTCCTCCCGAACCTACATAGCAACCACTTCATGTTGTAGGCCGTGTTTTGGAGCTAGGTAGGTATTTTCTTTTGTGGCAAATGTAGTTTGTAAAGCATGGGAGAAAAAACAAAACACGAGTTTGTGTACCTGTTTTGATTTCTTTTGTTGCACACCATTGCGTTGTTTGTATAGGTTGTGTCTAGTGGTGTGGTGTCCATGTGGGCTGGGCACCTTAGAGGGGATGCATGACACTTGAATGAAATAAAAATAAAAATTCAAAAAAATCATGTAGATGGAAAATATCTTTTTTTGGAACTTTCTTTGACCCATCATAAATCAGAATATTCTCTGATATTTTACTCCAGTGTTTACAAGCATTACCAATGTAAACAACACCACTCAACAGACCCAAAATATACCAATTACAATTTGAAACTCTGATTTATCTGTTGTCTCCTGTTTTATCCTCGTATCAAGAGCTTAGTCAGTCAAATAGAGAATGAAAATATTTCTCCATTCCTGCTTTGTATTTTTGGCAGTGGGTCAACCCATTTGTTATGTTTGGATCACGGATTTGGCCTTTACTATACAGCTGAGGGAGCTCCATCCTTAAAGTCTTGTT
>OMKL01154803.1:0-18319 GCA_900302295.1 Parasudis fraserbrunneri | reverse complement strand
TCGATCGATTGAGCCAGGCGCACCGGAGTTCATGCGCGGTTCCGGAGCGCGGCGTTTGGGTGCGTTACAGACACAGAGACAGCCTGTCGAGAACAGGACTGAAACAGAGGGGTATACTGTAGAGGCATACTAGAATGCATATCCTGAGTTTCATTTTCAGCAAAAAAACGTCAACTTTTCACATGCACACATGAATCAAGGATGAGGAGGGGAGCGAGCCTACCTTGGTGACATCATTACAGACACAGAAACAGCCTGTCAAGAACAGGACTGAAACAGAGGGGTATAGAGGCATGCTAGAACGCATAATCTGAGTTGTATTTTCAGCGAAAAACTTCAAAGACCTATATTAAGTTGTTGAAAAGGAGTAAAATATGGGACCTTTAATTTTACTTAATTTCTAAGATTAGTTCATTATATACTGTCGTTTTTTTTTAAAGGCGTAATCTAACATGAGAAATTAATTGAATGGGTCTAAAAAGCATTGAACAACAAAGTATGATGCAAACTCACATGAAGCTAAGAAACTGAACAGGGCCCGGCCCCCAGTGGTATCAAAATGGTATTGAATATCAATATTTTTCAAGGTATTGTATCGAAGCTAGACATTCCAGTATCGTGACAACACTAGTACAATGACAATAAAATTGAAATCAATGGTATTGAACACAGGCAGGATCTGTGCTTGTTGCTTGACTGATCATTGCATTGTGTGACAGCCTCTCTCTCTCTCTCTCTGTCTCTCTCTCTCTCTCTTTCTCCTTGACCCTTGACCCTATACAAGGCGATAGCGTTCGGTTGATTAGTCAGGAGGGTAAGTCAGGACCAATGACACCCAAAGGCAGCAAATTCAGCTGCTTTTCAGGGAGTGTGTACGACTGCTGCATCCACGCTCTTATTACCTGATGACGGAGTGGTCGGGACCTAAGGTAACCACTGTGGCGTCAGTGGCTTGAAGTGACATTAGCTTGGCCAAGGCTTCTGAGGTCTTGCTCTACGGAATGGACAGAACACGAAGTGCATTTTTAGAACATTGGTTTTCTTAAGACTGCATAAAAAAAACTTCAACTACTTCTCATACATCCTGATGTGCATCATTGCAGTGCTATTTGTGGAAGCGGAGGGAGCGCAGTAGGTCTGATTATCGTCAAGTGTAGACAGAGTGCATAGTGTATGGAGTGTAGACAGTGCCAACATTTGATTTATCATTTGAAAATACAAAGAAGTGGGGAGCACTGCTTTCTACATTTCCAGAGTGGGGCATGTGGAGCAGGAAGAACATGGCAGCTTGCTCATAAACTTTCGTTCACTGAAATATGTTTCTGACAACATTTTAGGCAAGAAATAGGACTTATTGCTGGATCTTAATTCATATTTGATCTGCAAAGCCTAGTTTGACAGGAAGTTAGCCAACATGCCGATATCGCTTACAGTCCCTTTAAGTGGGTCAAGAGGGTACGAGATCCTAAACCAGCAACTTGAGCTTTCTAAAAGATGTACAATACATCAAAATGTGCATTAAAGCCTCAAAGTATGAGTACAGGACTGATTTCAGGCAAAATGTCTACTGTAGTAAGTAAAAAATGTTTTACTTTTTTTTTCCATTTCTCATTTCTATAATTTCATTGCAGTACCTTGTGGTTTAGCAAATCCCATAACTCAAATAATCATTTTCAACTTAATGGGGTCTTTCGGGGTGTTTCCAAAGCCTCCAAAACTCCAATAGATTTGATTCCTGACAAGACTTAGCTGCTTTGCTGTTACCAGTAAACAAATTCTGTCTTCCTTTAGTTGTTGCTTAAACTTGGTCACGAGCAAATCTCAGGATAAGAAAATCAATGTCATCTTATGATTCTTTTATACAGTCACCTGATACAGGCCTACAGTTGATCATCTACTCACAAACACTGCTGATGAGACTAGGATGTTAAAACCCGTTCATGTGACAACAACAAAATGCAATAAAAAAGGCTACTCTACCTCCACAGGTAAAAGGCTTTTTTACATGTGGGTTCCAAGTCATTCTTGCCTTGATTCAAAAATAAGGTCATACTTTTTTTCCCTTCATAATTAATCATATTAATTATTACTATTATTAAATTAATAACATTACTGAAAAATATAGTCGTTATTTTCTGCCAATTCACCATTGCCATAGGCTTCCAGTATATCGGAAATGTGTCTTAAACAGTACATAAACCCATGAAAGTCACCACATTTGACTAAAATGCCATGCTGAGGTTATTTTCCTGAAAAGTTGCTCTATTGTGCCCCATACACGGCTTCATCTCCAGTAGGTAAGTACTGTAACAGTCTTTTCAGGTCTCCCCAAAACAGCTCTCACGCAGCTGCAGCTCACTCAGAATGCTGCTGTTGGGGTTCTAACAAAGACTAAGGCCCTGTGTGCATGTACATGGATATTTCTGAAGGAAAAGAAAAAAATGTTCCTCCATTCCTGTCCACACCAGTGGTGTTTTAGAAAATCTCTCCGTCCACACAAGAACACAAAAACAATTAAAAAAATGCTCACATAAGCATGCCAGGCCAGTAGGTCACGATAGTGTGTCATAAAACATGATTGTCAAACACCACAGAAGAACACCAGGAACAGGCTTATTGAGCTCATTCTTGAGGGGTGGGTTAATAATACACACAGTGAATATATTTATATGCCTCTGCACGGCGGTGTAATGACAAAGTAAAGCTAGGTTGCCTTGTAAACATGTAATTAAACCTAACAGCACCGAACACACCGAATTGCCATGTGCAAGTTGAGGTCACGACATCGCTCAGTGGTTTAGGGCCAAAATAAATCTCTAACTTGTTTTTATGAACCCTCTAGACCTCTTAGGTTATCTGGGACTGGTCTGCTAACTGCTCCCAGAGTTCAAACAAAATGGCAAAGCCGCATTCAGTTATTATGCTACACGTAGTTAGCAAACTTCCAGAAGACCTCCGATTTGACACAACTCTGACTTCTTAACCCTAACTTGCACTTTTAACTTTTATAACCTTTATTTTATGGGATTTTTAAATGATTTTTATGTTCTTTATGCTATTTGATGCTATTTTATTTCTCTATTAACTCTGTATTTCTTTTTATCTATGTTATGCTTTATGTAAAGCACTTTGAATTGCCTCTGTATGAAATTTGCTATATAAATAAACCTACCTTGCCTTGTCTTAATACGGTGAAGGAAGATGAGGAATTCTTCCTCAGATATTGCATTATATATCTCACAATGGCAAAACTTTTCAGAAAACGAGGGACGCAAAAGATTAGTTAAGTGGTGAGTTCCATGGGTTTATGTGGTGTTAAAGACATTTCCAGATACACTGGAAGCCTATGGCAGCGGTGAATCGGCAGAAAATAACTACCAATTTTCTCCAGTAATGGTAAAAGATTATGAAAACGTAATTTCTATCTCAAGACAAGAATGACACGGAATCCCACATGTCAAAAAGGTATGGCAGCGAAAGGAGGGCGCATGCTGCGGTAGACGCTTTACGAATGATACATGACAGGGATGATCACGTTCCTGCGGTAGGCACATAACGGCACCTTCGCGATGTGCTCCAGCCATCGTCCGAGGGCGATGAACACGAAGAGCATGGGCGGAGTGTCAAAAAAGGTGACGGGGCTACGGCTGGCCCTCTCAGCCATCGCTACGACGAGAACCACACAGGAGTAGATGTAGGCGATAGAGGTGGCCAGTACAATCAGCACATCCATGTTTGCTGTGCGGTGTTTTAAGGAGCGATACGCCTGGACGTAGAAGTATCGGCCTCCAAAGATCTGGGCGGTGGAGAGAGACGGAGAGGAGACACAAAGAGGGGTGATTTAAAAAGGGAATAGCAATAGCCACGACATTTCCAATGCTTTTTAGATATATGGACCCCATGAATGAACCGTCACATCAAATGGAGTCATGGCCAAACTTTCTTTCATTTTGCTATATTGTGAAATAAAAGCTTTGTTTCAAATTCGTATACCTAGTCTCTCCTGATTGAAGTATAGTTCTCCATAACTTCTCCAGGCCTGGAAACCACAATTTCCAAATTGTATGACTTTACCAGGTTTTCCGTTGTCTCATATTCACACTCTTGTATTACTATCAAGAGTCTGAAGGGAGGCTATCTGAAAGCAGCGTGAAGGAGGCGTTTGACTGCATTGACTGCAATGCTTCCATTTCAGGAAGGGGAGGGGCTTTAGCAGCTAAGACCTCGTCCTTAGCGTTTGCAACTTCCTGCGCACAGAGTCAGTATGCTGTACCCATAGAACTATATAAGGGCTGTACCCAAAGGCTCTCACACACAACACGATTTCACACGTTTCTGGGTTTCTCAGATCAGGTGTTCAATGAGTGTAACAACCCATATCAAAAATATAAATCAAAATATATAAATATAAAATATATACATATATAAAAAGTATATATATAATATAAATATAAATTTTTACATGATCTACAAAAAATAGATATATATTTTCAGAATGGGAGACCAGCGAGAGGATGGTATGGTTTCTGAGTTCCCTTACCTGAACAGGTGTGCAGAGAAGGAAGAAGGCCAGGTTGAGGAGAGAGAGGCCAGGCAGCAGGTTCTGCTCCTCGGGCATGGCACCTCCGTGTCCATGCTGGCCGTCCATCACCATCATATAGATCATGAGACCCATCACAGGCACGCCAAAAACAAGACTGAACAGAAAGGAGTTCTTCCATCTAGAAGGCAACACAGGGCAGACTGTTCACACATATATCTTGTCGAGGCGAGGGTGGGGAGTAACCAAATTACTTGTAACAGGAGGGGGGGGGGAAACTGTAATCCATTACAGTTGCTGTAAAAAAAAAAAAAAAAAAGAAAGAAAAAAAAGAAAACAAAAAAAGAAGAAAAAAAAAAAAAAGAAAGAAAAAAGATAGGGAACAAAGTAAGAGAAATTAGTAACTCAGTTGAGCTCTGGTTCCAATGAATATCCCATACATTATACCCCCTGCAACCCCTATTTGGTTTAACATGTTTTGGAGTTTCACGGCAAAGCTGATATGTGTATTTCACCACTCGCCCATAGTAATGATGGAAAATATATTTTTTATATGCAGAATGAGGACTTGCAATCACTTTATACTAGAGTTGGTGGTGTCTTAATAATGTTTGCATTCACATCACCCATACACACACACACACACGCAAGAACGCACACACGCACACGCACACGTGTAGAAGGTTCCTCTGTCTGTGCAGAATAGTCCAGCCTTATTTTTGCAGAATTGTGCATTTTGTGATAAAAGCATCATCATTTGCACACACCTTGGGGAGGTCTTTAGAAGTGCTTTTAGCTTAGGGCCATCGCAGAACTCCCCTGGCAGCCATTTTAAAAATCAAACATCAATCACCGCCAAGGGGCCAGACTGCACTGGGCTTACATGACCATAACTAAACTAGACTTTTGTGCTACAAGCCCAATGATGGCTTGAAATGTTTATAAGAAGATGATTGCCCTATACCTAAAAAGACTTTTAACAACCTCCCCTTGGTGTGTGCAAAATTTGATGCATTTATCACAAAGTGCACAATTCCCCCAAACTAGGGCTCTTTTCCGCTAGACTACAAATCAACCCTTACATTGTTATTTATAAAAGACATGGAAATAAAGCTAAAACAGATACTTGCTGTCGAATCTCTGCCGAATGATCAAGGTTGCTTTCGATGCCTGGTTTCAACAGACTGGCACCAAAGCCCATGCTCTTCAATTAGGAAGAAGAAGAAGAAACATTAGTTATATCCCACTTATAAAAAAAAAAAGAAAAAAAAAAGTGTGTACAAAATGTTTAATTGAAAACCATGAAAAATAACTAACAATAATTGTAATAAACATTAAAGAAAAGGGAGGTAAATAGAAAGCATAACAAACTAAATAAAAGTAACATTTGCAGGCAGAAAAAAAACCCATAAAAAATGTATGGTAATGCTTCTTCAAAAACAAATGAGAAAACAGAAGAAACAAAACAAAAACAAAAACACAGATTTAAAACATAACACAAATACACATCAGTGTAAGTGCATTTTAACAAGAAGGTGGGGGGGGGGGACAGAGAGATGTGAGGTAAGAAAAAAAAAAGTATTGTTTCGGTAACAAAACAAAAAAACCCTCAATTATAGCTACCTCGATGATTTTGATAATATCTCGAGCCCCAAGCACCTCTGGGTCAAACTCGATATGAGCTTTATTTGTTGCCAGTGCGACTGAGGCCGCAAGAATCCCTTTGGTGTTGGTGAGTCTGGACTCAATGTTATGGACGCATGATGCACACGTCATGCCTGTTACCTAGAGGTGACAGTTGGAAATGATGTATTTATTAATTGGAAAACACACGTTGTCTTTCCACTTTAAAATGCTGCGTCACGTTAGGAGGAAGACTTACCGTGAGGTCCAGTTTCCCATGCATTACTGCGTTGTCCTCGATTAGCGTGGCGCCGAAGCCTAAGTCCTCTATGAGTCGCGTGACACCAGTGGCATCTATCACATGTAAGTCGTACTTGACCTCCGCTTTTCCAGCCATTAGGGCCACCAACACCGAGATGATTCCTGGGGTTGACAGGGACAACCCATTTTAGACCATTTTAGACCTGTCGTTTTTTGCCCCTTTGCACCAATAGTACCACACAGTACCCATAGTAGCACCAGCGCAGCAGTGCCCGTTCGGTTTTCTATTGGAACACTGAGTCGTTGGTGTTTGTTTGTGTAGGCGAGAGGTATGGAATGAACACATCTCTGCCTGCACCCTTTGGAAGTGGGCCAGGGCTTAATATATTTGGGTGCCTTACCCAGCAGACTTGTGGCACACCTGCCGCACCAACCAGAAAACGGGCTGTCCACAAAACAATGGAAAAGCATAGCTGCGCTGCTATAGCGTGGTTGAATGACACAAAAATGTCATAGGTGCAAAGCATCATGCCATTGATCTTACACAAAATCCCTGTGAGCTGCCACTAGGGGGCAGAATGGCTAACCATGAGTGAGTGAGTAAGTGAGTGACTTTGGGGTCCATTCCAAAGGTTAACGGACACGTGCTCGCTCCTCTTCCCTGCGTCTCATCCTCGATTCCTCAGTGAAATGTCACGGGGGAAAGCGAGGAAAAGGGGCGAGAGGAGGCTATGGAGACGAACGTGAGAAGCATAGGTTAGAAGGAATGGAATGCCTCCTTGTTCATTCGCGTGCCGTTTCGAAGTGCTGTTTGTGGAAGGAGCTTAAAGATGGCGGCAATTTTTCATGGAGGAATCAAGGATGGAGGATGGAGGAGGGGAAGCTTTACTAAACCTTTGGATTTGACCCTAGGTGAGTGACTGACTGACTGAGTTAATGAAGAGAATTACCAGCGGAACTCACCTTTATGTTTCATCAAGTTTCTCTCAATAGTGGCCACACAGGACGCACAGGTCATGCCCGTCACGGAAACATAACATTTCTGTGCCTTCGTTTTCGGGGAACGGTCCGAATCGATCTCAGGAGGTCCCGAATGACAGCTTGCAGCAGCCATCTTTGAGCCAGTGTTATTGTTTGTGGAGGTCGCCGTCTTGTGTGGTCGCAAGTGGGACAGGTCAGAGGACTTTGAGTTGCAACGAGTTGGAGGGCTGGACTTGTCAAGACTTTGGATATTATCTGTGGATGGAGGTTCTTAAAAGAAGAAGCAACAAAGTCAGCGACAGGAAGACAAGCTGAAGAGACAAAAAGAGGCACAATAACATGGATAAAAGATTGTTCTTGCTTTCCAAATTAGCCTACTAGCATAGGGTTTGGTTTAAAGGACCATACCAGTTTTTTTGACTTGTGGGTTCCAAGTCATCCTTGCCTTGATATAAAAATCAAGGCGCCCATCTTTTTTCATAATCTTATACCGTAACTGAAACATTTGGTAGTAATTTTCAGCCGATTCACCACTGCCATTGGAGTCCAGTGTATCTGAAAATGTGTCTTTAACATCACATGAACTGAAGAAAGTATTTGACTAAGATGCCATGCCAACATCAGATGTGGTGACTTTCATGGGTTACTAGTATGTGGTGTTTAAGACATATTTTCAGATACAGTGGAATCCTATGGTAGTGGTGAATCGCCAGTATGGTAAAAGAGTATGAAAAAAAAGTATGACCCTCATTTTGAATCAAGGGAAGAAAGACTTGGAACCCACATGTAAAAAATACATGGTATGGCAGTTACAGGTATCCAAGATTACATGTTGAAAAATGAGTTAATGGAAGGATGGCTTCCACTTCCATTAGTCTCACATTCAGTGGCCTTTATTTATCTTGTTGAAATCACCATAAATTCATCCATAAAGAAAGTCAAATTGTCAGTGACTATGGTTTCAATGGAGCTCGCGATTGGGTTATCCATTCAAACATGCAAAAGATAAATGTAGATAGACAACTTGTTTACTGCCTGCTTCTAAAAGTGTGTGGACTACCCCTTTGAGGAGGCCAGCTATAGCAAGAATGTCTTGACCACTAAAATGAAAACAGGTACATGAAAGAAACCGCTTATAATCTGGCCTGGGTTAATTCCTCTTACTGGCAAGCTATTGTGTGTCATTAAATCTGAGAAGAAAAGCTCTGGCTGATTCAAGAGCCTTCTGTCTCACACTAGAAAGTACTTGTCTGGTTTCCAAGGTAACCTGGGCCAAAATGCGGGTCAAGACAGTTTTTTTTTTTTTTAACTGGGTATACGGTGCCCCATTGGCTCAATGGTCTAATGTGCTGTTCAAGGCGTCCTATATCACAGCTCCCCGGGTTCAAACTCAGTTCATGCTATGTAGTTGCATCTTTTTTTTCCTACCGATTCCTGACTGGCACCTACAAAAAATGATCAGCGTATTGTTGACGCTCTCAAATGATTGGACTTTTCACTGGCACCCACATTACTATGAGAGATGGGATAAGATCTAGGGGAAACATATGCTTAAAATTTAGCAATAAAAGAAAATGACCGACAGTTTTCTGAAATGCATTTTCAAAAATCCTTCACGGCAAAGGATTCATTTATGAAGGCTCAAACCCACTTAGAAACCAAAAAATAAAGAATTCTAAGGACTTCTCTTTTGAGAAGATGGGTTGGGATAGACGTCATTGAGAACATAGTGAACCAGTTCTCCTGGTTCTCTCAGAATCAGTCCAACGAAAGCTGCGTTAAACCAACATAAACAATGACATGAGAGAATTACTTTTTTGTTGTTGTTGCATCCATTGCATGCTTCTCTGGATGGGTCATAGAGCTACGCTGTGTACTCTGTCACATTTGGATTTGAAATAGAACAATGACTGCAGACTTTTAGCCTGAATTGGAGGGTGTGTACATCCATATCGGGTAAACAGTGTAGAAATTTGGTTTTATACATAGTACCCTCGTTTTAGGAGACCAAAAGTAATTGTACAAATGAACACACTTAAAGTAATAATCTGGAACATTTACATATAAATGCATGTCTATTTTGCCACTCTCTATCGTCAATTGATGTAACACAGTCGTGATTCTACCTATACCCAGTTCATGAATGCTTTTACATTTGCTGTTCTCGGCTGTTCTAAACAGTGGTGTCTGGTAGGCCATTTCTGGGAAAATCATCTGGCACACAGGAAGTGATGTGTTTTATGTCACCAGCAGCAACAGCAGTTTGTTTGGAATGAATAGAAGACCAACTCAGTAGTTAGTGTGACTTTTCAAGATGGAAAGCAAGCCAATACATTGTAAAAATGCAACAGCAATGATCGCTTATCACCAATAGATATCACAGCATTTCCCATACATAGACTACTTAATTACGATTTTCAGATTTTCAGAATTAAGACCCGCCCAGGTAGATAAAATCCTTGTTTTTCAATCAAGACATGCAATTGCCATTTCATAATGCACACAGACCAGCAGACCTTCACTTTTCGAAGCTCTGATATCTCGCTATTCAGCCCTGCGTTCAACATTGCCTTGTGACAACTCCCCTCGCGACTTACACTGTTTCTGTGTGTGGTGACAAACTCCGCTGTTTGTGTGCGAGTGCCACTCCCACCAAGAACCACACGAGCATTAACTTACAGGGAGGAGAGATGCTCGTGTGAGAGATCCTGTCAAAAAAGTGACTTAAATCGCTAGTGTGGGAGCATATCTAAAAAAAAATGACCAGGAGGTTGTTGAAGATGGATGTCAAATTAGCAAAACATGTAGATGTAAAGTAATAACGTGCTTCGCACCCTCGAGATCACCATCCATCCCTGTATGCCCAAGTCACGGAGCAGCAGTCCTCTGGGCGAGTTTACTTTCGTTTTCATTGGAGTTGATTTTAAAGGGATAGTTTGCTCTCCAGCTCCAAGTGAGGAATGGGAGGGAATGAGCCTGAGACTCTCTCCCTCTCTCTTCCCCCCTCTCCTTCTGTCTTTACGTTCAATGATTTTTAAGTAGCCAAACGTTACACTGTAAAAAACGAACTGGATGGTTGATGATAATAAATATTTCAGTTCATTAGCTATATTTGAAGTCTGAGATCATTAAGTCTGCTATTAGCCATTCTCTCTCTCTCTCTGTCTCTCTCTCTCTCTCTGTGTGTGTGTGAGTGTGCGTGTGCATGTGCGTGTGTAAATTTGCTATATATGACATGGATTAGGCTAATCATCTCTAACAATCCTGATGCAGAAATTTTATTATTTTATTCTAAAGGAATATACAGATTTTTATGTATATATATATACATATATATATACATATATATATATATATACACATATATATATACATGTAATCTTTTTATAATATAGAAAAATGTATAATAATTGTGAAAACCTTGAAACCACGGTATATCCTCACACAATAATCATATCATCAAAATATCATACTGTGAGATATGAGCACAGTCACATGCCATGCCACGCGCCACCACAAGTAAATTCTCAACCAGAGGGAAACACTGTAGCATGTCGCCAAAACAAACAAAAAAGAAGATCTTGCGAGTTACCCCTTTAAATAAAGTTGTCATCAATGACTGCCTGAAGTCTGCGACCCTTAAGGGGTCATTCGTGAACTTATTTTGTCTTTCCTGCTAACAAAGCAGAGACCAATGCTCCTCAATACATTTGAATGGGACTTGATGAGATTTTAGGTGTACAATGGACTCTCTATCAGAATACTCAAACACAATATGGGCTATATAGTTGAGTTCTGAGTGCTATTTTATCCAGTCGCTGAGGGTTCAAAGAAAATAAATAATCACCCTCCTGTCACCAGGTGAATGTACAGATAGGTGCAATTTCAGTGACTTTTTCATGTGAAATTTTACTGTGGAAATTTGTTAAATTTATAAGCCAGCTTTAAGTGAGACACACTGTAAACATCATACCTTATACCCAGCACTGTAAAATGTGTGCATACCTTCAAGTGAGGCTGTGAAGCCCATGTCCTCAATAGCTGCCCTGAGTTGCTCTGGCTGTGTAAGATTGGGGTCAAAGATTATCATTCCCTTTTCTTCCTTCAGCGATACCGCTATGGAATGCACACCAGTCACCTGAGATATCCTCCCTTCGATGGACTGCACGCACGAGTTGCATGTCATCCCTACGATCCAAATGTTTACATTCTGCGTCGACGAATTCGCCACGGCGGCTCCGGGCACTTCCGTCTGCCAACGGCCAATGTCTCGCCCGGACGGGTCTGTTTCTAACAAAGTGGCACCGAACCCCATGTCCTCTATCTTTTCCCTCAGCTCCTCTTGTGTTACCACGAGTGGTTGAAATACTATCAGCGCTAGGCCATCTTGAAGAGACACCTGAATGCGAGAGACTCCTGGCAGCGTTCCGATCCGTCCCTGAACCGAGTGCACGCAGGACTGGCAGGTCATCCCGTCCACCCTGACCTGCACCACCGACTCGGCGTCGGCCACCAAGTCACCACTGTGTCCCAAAGCCTGGATCCCCCGGGAGATCTCCTGGGTCGTGATCGCTGAGGTGTCGTATTCCACCTCGACCGAGTCACTGGCTGTAGACAAGCCGACACCGAGTACTCCATTGAGGCTGGAGAGTCGGCTCTCGACGGCCTGGAGATTGTACTCAGGGAGGGGTACCGTGAGCTTGAACATAGCCCTGGATAGATTCTTGGAGAGGGGGCTCAGCTCATTCTGGCTGTCACACTCATAGGCTAGGTTGTCGTGGGCCTGCTTCTCGAAATGCTTGGCCTCATTCTCCTGGAGAAAAGACAGAGTGTAAATGTGAGGAAAGGGTAAAAACAAACACCTTGAGGCAGATGCAACTGATCTTTAATATCACTGATGCATACTGGGTGGTAGGATTGCCCTAGAGAGGTTGACTAGAGGGGGAGAGAGTACTGAAATCATTATATTACTCAAGTAGAAGTGAAAATGACTCCTGTAAAAGAGTTTTTATTGTGTGAAAAGTGGGTGCAGCAGCAGTAAATGGCTCATGCCAGGTGGGAAAAAGGCATTGATTCTGCATGAATTCCTAGCAGGGACTTAATATTTCTTTGGTAGTTTCTTTAATGTATGAATTTGAATTCACTTAGTAGTTTTAAGAGTGCATGAAGTATAAAAAAAACGAATTGACTTTTCGCACAAGAAAAATCTTTGTGTGAAGATGAACCACTTCATAACTTGAGTCTATATGAAAAGTGAACAGAGATTTGGTGAGAGACTTTGACCTCTCACCTTTTAAGAACATTTTATACATACAGGTCCAGCTATTCATCCCATTAAAAAAAGAAAAGAAGAAAAAAAATTAACTCTGGTGATCTAACATAAATGTCATCTTCCTATTCACCAATGCCATATGTAATCCATCACCATCAAACTGATAGAGCAGATAGCTGGTTGTCATCCTGCCAAGCTCAGCGCTACCGGTTTGCAGCCCAAAGAACACATGACCAGTGCAAATGAGAAGTCTCAACCCTGCCTTTAAGTCTCCCAGTGTGACTGTGCTTACTGTCAGTACTCATCTCAGTCTCATTCTTCACAGGCACGAGGGCAATAAGAGGTACATCGGGTAGATCCCACATGTTTGAGGTGTAGCATTAAGTGGTGGACAAAGTACACAAATCCTTTCATTAAAGGACCACTTCATTGACTTTCCATCCGTATCTCGATGTATTCGTCATAGTGACAGTGAATTCCAAGGCGATTTGAAGCTGGGAAAAGGCCGGTTTTAAACCAGGAAAACTAAGGCGACATACACACTAATGTTTTCATTTTAGAACAGAGTTTTAAAACGAGAACAATCTCTGTCCACACCAGCGTTTTAGCACCGTTTCAGAAAAGATCTCCATCCATACTAGCCTGCCTGAAAACGCATATCACATGACCATTCACTTACACTGGGCATGCACGTGCCGATGTAAATAGGAAGCAGATTGTCTTCTCTGCGGTTGCTTGTTTGCAGAAAATAGCGTTACGAAGAACAGCAATGGCGAAAAGTACGAGCAGAGACTACTCACACAAGAAGGATGAAATCACAAAAGGTATGTAGGCCTACCTATAACGTTTTGGCTATAATGTTTTATTTTGTCATGACTCATAAGACACAATCAGGAAGCGAACGTGGGTGTCTGCGTCATCATTTTCAAAAGGCTCCGTTTCTGGCCTAAGAGAGCGGCCACATTGATTCACCACAAAACTGAGATAAAACAGATGGAGCGTACTGCTGTCCATTGGTTTGATTTAATCAGAAGCTAGCTAACATAATTGTGCGTTTGCAGAAACAATAGCTTTGCCACAGACGGCGACATGTCTGTCTGTTCCAAAAGTTCCACATCTGGTGGAGACGGACTCATCATCAGCCCTGTCCAACAAACGGATACTCCTCATTGACAAATAATTAGTATGGACAGCCGCAACGGATCAATGTGGCCAGGCCCTAACGCTGTTGTCTTTGGTGCTGCTGGCTGGTGTTGCTGACTGGTCCTGTGACTGCGTAACCAGGTGTAGGATTTGGGGTGGTGATTGGGGCCCACCTCCGAGGTACAGGGATTACAGACAAGCGTAAAAGTGTATCCCAATACGCGTCATACCATTACAAATGAATAGAGATATGGTTGAAAAGCGGTGAAGTGGTCCTTTAAGTAAAACTAGAAATTCCCAGAATAGTACTTTGATGAAAGTAAAAGTCTTCCATTCAAAATGTTACTTAAGTAAAAGTATATAGTATTTGATATTGAATGTATTTAAGTATGAAAAGCAAAAATAGATGTTCTATATATTTCAGTGTTTAGAAGCATTCAATCCTAGATGCCTTGATGGTTGGTGGGCTAATTCAAACAGGCTTTATACTTTGAAAGTACATCATTTCCATTTACTTTTTCACATTTTACCTTTTTTCTTAAAAGTAACTGCAGGGCTAAGATAAATGTAGTGTGTGGAGTGAGAAAATAGAATATTTCCTTTAAAAAGTAATCAAAGTCTCTCTCAAGAGAAGTCTGCTCACTCTGCCGCCATCTTGATAATGGCAACTAACAAGACTAACAATACCTGACCCCTTCTACACATGCGCCATCCAGTGGTTTCTGCCACAGAGTCCTTAGTTACCATGGAAACCACTACAAAGATTGTTATTAATTTGAAACATCTTTAAAAATCACATTGCACCTCAAAATGCAGTCGATTATAATTTTACTCAGCATAAAATAACATCACATCAATAATTATTTTCTCTGTATATGTTTGTTTTGTAGCAAGTAGTTTCATTGTTGCCACCATCTTTAGCATTATGAATTTCTCCATTCAAAACGGAGTGCTCTGTCTCCTCATAATAGAGTGTCTCTGGTACAATTACATCAAAACTGTCCCTAAATTGCTTTCCACCTCTGGTATAGTTAGACTAATGCAGCATTCAGACTATGGCTAGAGACAGTAGGCAGCAGACTGGATATCATTATTTTTCTTTGAGACATAACAATGGTTACAAATGTAACTCTAGTTATATGAATTAGTGTGAAACTTCAAAGCTTGCACTATGGGTAATATCCCGACCAGCAATGGTCACTGAACAGTTTTCTGCCTTACAGCCAGCCAATCATATACATGGGATGGTGTAGTCAAATTTGGATAAAACCACACCCCCATGGCTATATAATGCCCATTTCCTCTGTCTATCTTTGGTTCACTAGTACAGCAAACCACAGAAGAGGATTCAGCAGCTTGAATCTTTGAAGCTGCAAGCTAACTCATATAACTAGAGTTACATCTGTAACCATTGTGATACTGTGTTTGCGACATCCGATTGAGTTCTTCCTGCCAAACCATATTTGTGTACTACACAAGCATAAGTTCACAGCTGACTGTACAATAACTTCTAATCCTGCATGGCAGAGAGAAGCGTAACCATGACGTTCTTCTCTCCCATTCACCTTTCAAATAGTGAAGAAGGAGAAACGTCTCGCAAACCCCTGACCTGTGTGAGCCAAACAGTTACTAATGACAGGAATACATGTTCATCTTTCTATTCTTCCTAGCCTATGGCACAGCTATAGGAAGACAGAAGATGTCCCATTTCCAACTTGGCATGCCACCTGATATACGTGCATATTAATTGCATGAAATGAGTGGCCCACTGTGCACCTTCACTTCTACACAGTCTCTTAACACAGAATGCGAGAGGGAAGAAGATGCCACATCTCATATTTCGCAGGCCACCTGACATATGTGTCCTAGCGCACTAAATCAGCGGCCGGCTGTCTCCAAGACAGATTTCAGGAGGGAGGAAGATGCCACATCCCTTAGCTAGAACCTAACAAAGAGACATGGCGAGGACCATGATGCTGCCAAGCATATGTCCTCCACACTGACGCTAGCACTCAGCACCACCGACGTAGACATTGCTGAAAGAAAGAAAAAATGTTTGTGCATGGATTGCTAGATTTCAACTACAACACATACAACTTGCTCTTGGGCATTTCCTGGTTGTTAAACAAGGTAGAAAAATACTTCACCTACAAACATATACTGTTCTGACAGCACAATATTGGTGTAATTCAGAGATTCGCTGAAAATACTATTTTTTAAACGCATAGATTTATGAAATAGGTGGAGCTAAAGCACAGCCCGGGTTTTGCCAACAAAGAAAATACATGATGGAATAACAACTGCTGGTGGCACAGGGTTGATTGAGTAGGACACCATGGCTCAACGAGACCTTCTGATAACAGGTGCTCAATAAGAATTTTTGAAAATGTGAAAAACACTGTTAGAAAATAGTTATTGCAGCTTTAAATAAGACCATCGAATAAGTAAGGGATAACACATGACGAGGTGTGCTAATTACAGCGCACCTCAGAGTGTGTTATCCCGCTTATACCATGGCCACTTGCCAAAGACAAAACATAGTATTTTTTTGGAAATACCATGACCAAAAACAATAAAGAGGGAACATAAGGCATGTAATGACCTATTAGATCAGTAGGCCTAACTGAATGTGATTACTGATATTGGAACAGTAATGCCTTACGACACTTTGGTACAGGAAAATGTAATATGATTACAGTAATACACTGTGGGGTGTTCGGTGAATGTCGAGTCAAGTTTATTTGTATGGCCCAATGTCACAATCACGTGTTTCTGAACGGGCTTCACCGGCCCACGTTACAACATAAGATCGGTGTTGGGGAGTAGTTAACTACATGTAGTTCAATCACTAGTTTAATGACATTTTACAGCAGTTGGGTGATAGTTTAACTACATTCAAATCTCAGTAGGTTTTTCAGTAGTTAACTACTGTGGGTCATGTAATTTCGGTAGTTACTTACAAACTACATATTTCCCTAGAAAATTAGCATTTTCCTGGTTCCACCTCAAAAATTGCACCCTGACCCCTCCTTAAAACACACACCTGGGTATGCCTGAGTGAGGTTTTGCCTGCAGTCCCTAAATCAAACACATACACACACACACACACACACACACACACTTTACTGTGTGTCAGTTCAGTTGTTGCTCCGTGAAACTTTGAGATTCCAGACTCAGATTGTGATCATTTCCCGTGATGTCGTTTGGATGTAGTTGAACTACGTTTTCGAAGTAGTTTTAGTTTGACAAAACAAATTTTTTTGGAAAGTAGCTGACCTTTAGTTGAACTGTTTTTCATTGAGAAGTAGCTAGTGGTTTGGTAAACTACGGTTTTAGAGTAGTTTCCCCAACACTGCAGACAAACATTGAATTGTTTACTGCTGACCACTATGACCATAAGGGCTGTTCAAAGTACAACGGTAGCCTAATAAAGCAGAGACTGCATTGTTTCCTCTGTCACTATTTTGTAGCAATGATGGTTGGTCACAGTTTGGCTCCACAGGTTGAAGCACTAAATTCTCTCTGGCCTCAGTACTATTTATAATGTATTTTGGTCTTTCATAAGCACAAGATTTAAAGGGGTCTTCCGCATGATTGCATTTATTTGCAGATGGTCAATCATGTGGAAAATGCAATTGTACAGATTTGTCTATTAGGTCAATAAACTAATTGATTAGTCAACAAAGGCTTAAGTCTGATAATAATTACTTGGCTCACCCTGTAAACCCCCCAAATTAACCTGCTATTTCGCCTGCTTAGCCTTATAATAAATCGACAACTACAATGACTAATCTGAGTGGGGGCCAGCCATGTCAAAGATCAGAGATATGGCAACCAGTTGGTCTTCCAACACATTCACTCAACGTTAATTTGTTGAAATAAATGCATTGAAAATGCAAATAATATCTACTATAGAGCGAGCAAAAGTTTCTCCCTGTCATCGGAGATTAGATGAATAATTATTCTGGAGTCCCCCCCCCCCTTTAAATTTAGGATAAACACGTGGTAACTTTAATATATATATCGCATTGCTTTTAACAATATCAATTGGATTACGCGCCGAATGCCAAATCGATATCTGTCCAGTACTTAGGCCTACCTTATCTGACGCTTTCTGTCTTCTGTCCAAGTCCGCAATTTTGTGTGCACCGGGCACAGAATGGATTGTACAGGTGCAATCCGATTTACATCGACATTCAACCATACATATCTGCTCTCCCGCGGCACAAGACTTCGAAGCATGTTGAGAAAGAGTTGTTTGCGACTTTGACGAGAACATGATTGATATGCTCCCTTGGGTGTCCTTTATTTTCTACCTATTAAACCCGGAGGGCAAAAGTCCGATGTGGGATTTTTCTCTCTCTCCTATCAGATAAGAGGAGCGCGCCATGGGAGAAGGGGTGTGCGCGCGGGCAAATGTAATTGTACCGGTGTCCAGCTTTTAAAAAAAAGCGCAGGTTCCAAACCCGCTCTGAAATCCGAGGTTTTGTTTAATTTGA
>OMKL01154802.1:7290-17782 GCA_900302295.1 Parasudis fraserbrunneri | reverse complement strand
TGTGTACAGCATAAAACTGGTTTTGGGTTGGTGTTAGTCTGTGTCTGTGTGTGCGTGTGTGTGCGCATGCACATTTCTGTGTGCCCTCACTCACACATGTGTGTAAAACTAGGGTTGTGTAGGTGTTTGTGTATTAGTCAGTTAATGCATGTGTCTGGATGCTGGGCATGTCTCCTCTTGCTAAAGCAACCACACAGGCTTGATGACACACAATGCAGCAATATCCTTTCTGAGAAAGCAAACCGACTTACATACAGTGTCGATACAGAGATACAGTGTCATAATCTGGTAGGAAGTTGAAAGACAAAATTGGCAAGCTGGCAGAGCCCATGTTGACTAGAAATATAAAGTGAGAAGTAGAAAAGCCCTTCACAGTCTGTCACAATCAGGTGGCTTTACAAAAAAAACCCAGAGGAACAGCCTCTGTGAGAACAGTGTCTCAAACACACACAAATACGGAATAAAAATACATACATCCCTCATGGTTATTTTCTACAATAAACCTTGTATAGCTCCACCTGTAGTTAAAAATGTCTGTGTTCGTCTTCTTGTGTTCTACTTTTATTTGATAAAGCTGCTGTGGAGAAGGAGATGGCTGTTTCCATGGTAGCACATTTGAAGAATATTCATCAGAAGATAGTGGAAGTGAGCATGTAGCAACTCATAATGTAATAATGGCTCATAATGTATTGTAGTATTTTTCTAGGAATTTCGGGGGGGGGGAGGGGGCTTACACCAATGGCGTGTGTCACCACGCTCGGCCCCATCTCTCGCCTCTGTCTCGCCCCCTCTCTCTCGCCGGTTCTGTAGAACTCCTCCCACACTGCGCCAGTACCGAGTCAATCCACCATACAGCCCCTCCCTGGCCGTGCTGCTGGCGGCTCACTATTCGCCCCCATCTCGCGCCTTTTTCCCTTCAAATACGCCCCCCTCCCCTCTTCCTTCCTTCATTTCTTTCAGGCTGAAATCCTGAAGGTAAGTGCCTTCAGGATTATCCGCTTCATAAAAATGACAAATTAATTTCTGTACCTGTCATCACTTTTTCTCCCTAGGCCGAATCCTGAAGGTTAGTACATTCACATACCTAATGTATTCACCTCATTCTCTGCTTACGCATACAACTGCCTAACTACTCTCTCCTTGTCATCCCCAGATCTGGCTTCCACTCACAGAAAGCGCATCGCGCATTGGTATCTGCCTCTATCATGTACTTAATGTAACTCTAGAGGGAGTAGGAAAATAATGTTTAAAAGCCTTTATTAAATTGGCATATCAAGACCGATGATACTTTGCCACGGGGGGTCTGCAGAGAGTAGTTAGGCAGTTGTATTTTCATTACGTTATGTGCTCATGGTTTTATTACATTATGGGCTGATTATTACAATATGAGCCGTTATTACATTATGAGCCGTTATTAAACCTATAAAAGTGGATTCTAACAAAGCTGTGGTGAGTTTTCTTGTTCGTCCTTCTCACCAGACTATATATAATCTTACAACAATCAAGTATGTGTGAGAATCATGGAATATTGGCATGTCGTTTTGTTTAGTGATACTAATTCAGTCATTCAGCAAAGAGATGTGATAGATAGCTGTGGGTGTGTATGCATGTTTGCACTGTATGTAATAACACTGGAATCTTGAAGACATGAAGACATTTCAAACCAGGGTGCCAGAGGGTAGACAGGCCTGTCTGTGTATGCTTATTTGCATGGGTGCAAAGGATTGTCAGTTAGGACACTGCCCATCTTTTATGCTTTGAAAATAGGAAAGTCTGAATGTAGGAAATGAGAATATTGATCACGATACCAGAGATGTATGAGTGAGACTATAACGTCACCCCCCAGAATCACACATGGAACGTGCCTAAAGTGCCCCCCCCCCCCCAGGAGATCACCTGCTCATGGATGATGTCAGACAGCTCCTTGACCATGTCTTTGAAGTTGGCCTTCAGGCCCTCGTGGTACTCAAACTGGTCCTCCTTGATCAGGCGCTCGTTGATGTCCAGAGCCATGCTGCACGCCTGCACAAAACGCCTGCAATGATACCAAAAAACCGCACGCGTCTGTTGAGCGTATTTCTCTGATCGGTTTCCTTTTTGTTCTTTAATAGCCTCTATATCTTTTCATTTAGTCTGTTTGGGAAGATTACAGTGAATCTGGGGTTAAATATTATAATCCAGGGTGTTTGCATGCCTTTATGGCATGACGAAAATACCAAGCCTATCATATGTATTGATTCGGCATTCTGTTCACAGCTTCAAATTAGAATGAGTTTAAAAAACGAATCAACAAACAGACTGGCCATGGCTAAAAAAACACGGACATAAATGCGCGCTCATCTGTGCAGGACGGGTTTACGTGCAGAGACGGCATGGTAAAATATCTTTCAGGCAGACTTATGGTATGGGCTGTGCGGGCCATTTGGTACCTTGGACCCGGGCGGCGCTCATTCCCTGACTCACGGCAACTGCATCGGTAGTAGAGGTGGTGATAAGGGCAGTTTCTCTCAGGCAGTTGAAAATCATCCCAAACTGCATGTATTTGCAGCATCGCTGACTTTGCAAGTCATTATTCAATTGCATTTACCATGATAATTTTTTTTTTTGTGCCTTTTTCAAATTTAGCCAAACTTTGTATGGCTTCTTGTGTGTATTTGTGTGTGTTTGTTATGTGTACCCACAGAGAGCAAAAAAACAACATCGGCAATAACCTGGGAATCGGTAACGGGAATCGAAAATGCAAATACATTTTGATGCGGGTGGTTCCAGATATTTCGGAAGCAGCTCCAAGTTGGAATCGAGTCCTAAGACCCCAGTCCTAATGCACGCCCCCACACACACATGAACAAAGCACTTATGTGCATGCACGGTGCACACAGGCGGGCACACACACACACACACACACACACACACACACACACACACACACACACACACACTAGGGCTGAACGATTTGGAAACTAGAAAAGTGCACTCAGCAAATCTCTTTCTTTTCATTTTTACTTTCTACTACATTTATTTTACACTGTACAGTGTCCTTGAGTTTGAGAAAGGCATGCTTATAAAATCTAACTTCATGATTATTTATAGGCTAGAGATAGAGCGAGCGAGAGAGAGAGACACACACACACATACACACACACACACACACACACACACACACACACACACACACACATATGCCTTGTCTCACTCGCCAGCTGAGACAGCCACCTTTCACAACCTGGCCAGACCTGGCCAAAGCCAGCTGGGACTGTTGCACCACATTTGTACCACAGTTGGTGGTGTGAATTTTGAAAGGTTGCCCAGTAACCACAGAGAGTCTATAAGCAATGCTATGGAGACCGAAACCCAACCATGCTATACCATGGTAGACGATGCCAGCCCCAGCCAGGCTGAGCATAGCTAATGGAGACAAGACGTTCTCCAGGTGGGAGACCATGACAGTGAGAGAGAGAGAGAGAGAGACACACAAAGATTTAGGCTAAATCAGTAAACTGAATGTGGGTGGGTTTACCCTCCACTACATCCTTCTGTAGGCCTACTCTGCACAGTAGCCTAGTTTTAGGACAACTGTCTTGTAGGTTGACATTTTCTTTTTTAGACCCCAATAGTTTTCTCAAGGTTCATAGCTGGTTCATTCACTTTTGTTGGTTTGTACAAGGCAAATAATGCCCGCCTAAAATGCATTGTCTAATTTTCACACGTTCCATTCCAATAAATCTGTCAACATTATCTTATAGATCACATCTTGATGATGTAGGCTACTTCTTTTTGAAGCATCTCTCTCTCTCTCACACTCTCTCTCTCTCTCTCTCTCTCTCTCTCTCTCTCTCACACACACACACTCCCTCTCTGCCTCTCTCTATCTTTCTCTCTCTGGGGCATTCTTTTAGTTTGGATTCGTTCAAACTTGTGACTGCCCTAATGCAATATTATCTTTTGATTAACATATTGTATAATCATTTGATATTAATAAAATTCATTGATAGAGGTTTATCTTTGGAATTGATTGTTGTTTTGGGGGTTTTGAATTGTGTTTAAGAGGTTTTTACGAGCGCACGCACTCCCGACTTTTCAATGAAATGTTCTATTACAACGAGAAAACCGATGGTCAATGAATCTGTATATATCCATACAGTACCTTATTATATTTATATATGAATATGCTGTTTATATAACATCACTAAACCTGACCACTTGTGTTTATTTGATGAATATTATTATTTTATTTTGTTTATATATTTATTATACTTTATTCTGCTATTGGTATTAGATGAGAAACTATATGCTTATGTCCTGAGCTTTGTTCTCTCGTTGGTACACGGTTTTGTACACTTTGTATTAATACAAAAATAACATGAATGATGTTTCTGTTTAATTTATTTACATGGGGCTCTAAAGATGGTAAGGTCAGTCACTTGGTCGGTCAGTTCAACTACTTTGGTCCAGCTGGGGGTAAGGAGCAGCACGGCCTCTAAAACCTGCTAGTGGAGCTTTTAAAGTCTTGGTCTTTTTGATGAAATAAAAAAAATTGTAGTAAACTGAAAAATAAAAATGTATTTATCTACTCTACCAATCAAGAACATCATTGGTAAGTAAGAAATAGGGCTAGGGTTAAAAAAAAAAAAAATCAGTCCTATCCGTTTAATGTGATCAGGAGCTGGAGTTCATAGTTTACCCACCTTTTATTTCACCACTGCATCAATGGTTAGACCATAGTAATAACATGTACCTCTTTGAGGAAACAATGCTGAATGTGCCATACCTGAATATCTCCTTGAGATCTTTGGCTTTCTTGCTGGTAGACTGGTTGGCTTTACTGTCATCTAAGAATGCCCTGGCATAGGCCATCGGACCTGCATTCACCTGTCACAAACAGCATGCCAGAGTAAGTCACCCACCTGGTTATCAAAAGCATCATCACGGTAGTCGCATACCTTTTTCCTGGGAGAGAACCTTGCAGTGTGTAACAGTGTATAAATGTTAGAAATGTTGCCTCGCAAAAAAAAAAAAAAAAAAAAAAAAAGGAACGTGTTAAGACGGATTTGCGCACAGCTCAGCAACTCCCCCACTCAACCACATTATTTGAACGAAGATTCTGTTGAGACTGATCTAAAAAGGAGGTAATGTCATTGGTCAGTAACACAGGCATTATTCACATCTGAGCTAACAAGAGCGCTATAACAAAGCATAAACGCCGGCCCCTCAGGCACTCAGAAGGGTGCGCGTGTGCGGACAACGAACCGGCGTTGCAGGTCGGCCAACTATGTGACTTACGAAGCGATCAGGCAAACGCAGGCACGCATGCGCACACAAACACAAACGAGCCAACTAGGCGGTAGGGCTGTGGTTGTAGCCTAGTAAAAGCCTTTACCTGGACAGAGACGCAGCCCTGCAGTTTGAGCTGCAGCTGGATCATGTCCACCTCCTGGTTGGAGCAGAGCTTGGTCAGCTCGGCCGTGCGCGCCCTCATCTCGTCGATGGCCACATCCACCGGCTTCAGCTCCACCTGTCGCTCCCCGACCACCTCCACCCGCTTCTTCACGTAGGGGAAAGTGTTGGCAGCTGGGGGACACAGGCAGGCATGCACACAAGAGTAAGCACACATCAAGGACAGAGAAGGGCAGAGAGCTGCACGCTATCCTAGCTTAGGACAATGGCTGGAAGCGGGCCAATTAACACCTCTCCCGGAGTTTTAAGCTAGACTAGCCATTCCTACGTGCTTTCAGCCATTGTGCTAAGCTAGGATAACATGCAGCCAGATCTTTTGCTACTGAACACACAGAGGAAATTAGTATGCATCTTCTTGTCTGACTCTGTGGATGACGGAAAGTGCATTTCCCATAATGCTGGAGTGTTCCTTTAATCTAAAGAAGGCCTAACACTGATTTGATTGGCGGTGCACCGATGCAGCACAATGTGTTCTCCAATGACATCACTAGATAACCATTCTACACCTGCAATACCAAAAGAAAGTATAGAAATCTAAATCCCCTGCCTTAGCAGATAGAGAAATCGACTTTAGAAGACAAAGCTAGGAGCAATCTATTAATAACCCATTCAGTTTCCTACAGTATAGCTGCAGGAGCTCCTGGAGAGACGGGAGGAGCCGGAATTACAACCTGCGTGAGAGGTCTATAGGTGTGGCTGTGACAAGCTCATCTAATTAAAGTTGTTTTTCAGTGGATTCATGCCAACTATCAAGACATAAAATGCCAGGGCCAAATTTTGCTTCCAGTCTGAGCATGAACAGAATCCATTGTAAAATATTGATCGCATTTTTGCATAACAACATTTGTCCTGCTTCGATTTCGGATGGACTTAAAAGACCTGCTCCTTAAGTGTCTGATTCTGTATAAGGTACAAGAGATATTTCATTATCCCAGCAGGGCATTTCAGATGGCCACAGCATGAGACTATAACAATAACTAGCTGTTATTGTGGCTAATTTCATGTTGCTATCATGTGATTTTTGCAAATAGCGCCACCATGTGGCTGAATCACACAACACTTTGCACACCTCTTCCCCATCATGGAGGAAACATGTGTGTGAAGTTTGGTGGAATGGAAGGAATGACACGCGCATTTACGCATCGTCATTTTGCATGACGAGTCGGGTTGACTGTGAGACTATAATGTGAAGGCACTCGGCTGGTTTGCTGTTCCCATTTTACATAACATTCTCCTCACTCTGCATGCTTCATCTTGAGGTGACTTTTTCCTAGACACAAGCAGGTCATAGTTCTAAGCAAAACTCACATTCCCTCTTGGTAATTGACGTAACGTCATAACACATTTAGGGAGTCTTAAGAGAGTTGTACTTTTATAAAATCATGTAAACAGCATAACCAGACTTTTGCCTTAATCCAGTAAGCTCAATAGTTGCATTATTGTGTGCATGAAAACATAGCCAGTCTCTAAAACTGCGAAAAGACTTCTTTTCCAAAGAATTGATTCATCAATGGGCAGTGCCTTTGAATTTTGGATCTCTTATCTCAAACATAACCTGTTCAACCTGAACTTACCTCGCTAACCTCAAATCCTGCTTTGTAGTACAGGCCTCAGGTAAACGCATGATGTACGTTCTGCTCAGTCCAGTCTAATGACTTTGTCCTAAATCATAGACTGTAACCAAGGTATGAGACCAGATAAGCGTATGACATCCAGTAATACGGGCACTTCACATGGGCAGGAAAATACTTGTGGAAATTTATTTATTTGTTTCACAGGATAAAACCTCATTTTCAAGGGGGTCCTTCCCTAGCTGCATGAGCAGCTAGGGAAAATAAAGTAGTTTTAAATACACCAAATGAGGTTAAATTATAATTATTGGTAAATCAGAAGGAGCCCTAAAAGTCTGTTTACCAATTTCTGAGGAAACTTCTGGAACAGAAAAGATGATCAGAATGTCTAAGAGTGTATGTTGATTGATATGCTTCAGATAATGGGGTAATTGACGTAAATACACTTAAAGATGAACTGAAGCCAATGAAAGTGTCTCCTAGGATATAGGGAAGGCCAGTCGAGTGCATCTAACATAACAGAGTGGTGAGTTTGAGAAGGACATCCTAGAGCAAATCTATACCAGCTATTGTACATTCAGAGGCAAAAATTGTGTTTTTGCTGTGTTTTGATAGACAACATCAGCACAGTCCAAAATAGGCATTCATAATTGTGTTACAAGTTTTATCTTAACATAAAAAGTAAAACAGTTTTTAGAGCGATAGAGGACACCAAGTCTGAAATGTATTTTCTTGATGACATATGTCAATATGAGGTTTAAATGACAGAATCTATCCACAGACCCAAATATTTAATAATATTAACATTTACAAGTGGAGAACCGTCGTCACAAATAATGGACAGACTGTATAAGACTGAATAAGACCTAAGACTATGCCTTGTCCCCAAAAGCATACCATAAGATTCCTTTCTGTTAAGAAATAATTTATTTGCACAAAGCCAATTTTGTGAGGTTTGATGTGATACCTGTGACAGGGATGTATAAGTGTAGTTCTATTAATTAGGGGGTCAGAGAGAATTCTATAGATCAAAACATTAATGATCACAAACACTTAAACTTCCTATGTTATATTTTTCCTTCCCTCTATGCTCTGTGGGTGTTGGGTGTGTCGACCTATTTCCTCAGCAAATAGTAGCCTTTTCCTTATCGAATTTTATATTATGGATAAATTATTACAACTCACGTAATTAGCCTTTTTGTATTTTACATTATTATTATTTTATATTATGGATAAATTATTACAACTCACATAATTAGCCTTTTTATATTTTACATTATTATTATTTTATATTATGGATAAATTATTACAACTCACTTAATTAGCCTTTTTGTATTTTACATTATTATTATTTTATATTATGGATAAATTATTACAACTCACATAATTAGCCTTTTTGTATTTTACATTATTATTATTTTATATTATGGATAAATTATTACAACTCACATAATTAGCCTTTTTATATTTTACATTATTATTATTTTATATTATGGATAAATTATTACAACTCACATAATTAGCCTTTTTGTATTTTACATTATTATTATTTTATATTATGGATAAATTATTACAACTCACTTAATTAGCCTTTTTGTATTTTACATTATTATTATTTTATATTATGGATAAATTATTACAACTCACTTAATTAGCCTTTTTATATTTTACATTATTATTATTTTATATTATGGATAAATTATTACAACTCACATAATTAGCCTTTTTGTATTTTACATTATTATTATTTTATATTATGGATAAATTATTACAACTCACTTAATTAGCCTTTTTATATTTTACATTATTATTATTTTATATTATGGATAAATTATTACAACTCACATAATTAGCCTTTTGACAGCTTCTAGTCACACTCACTCACTCACTCACACTCACACACTATGGTTATGACTGTTAGATTGAATAAATCCTTTCTTTCGCTTCTTCTGTGTCCCTCATCCCCCACAACCACATTCAAACACACAATTCAGAACACCACCTCGTTTTCTAACTTAACACTGAAATATAAATGAAATATGTCCTTATGTATTATTGATCTTGTATCATTATTGCAGTTATATTTTGTACATTATCTTGTGCACATAAATGCATGCACACAATGTATCTCGTTACAACAGGATTTTGTTATACCAGAGTACTTGCAATTTCAAAATGATTTGTGACAAGCTATCGGAATGAAATGAACAAGATTGAATAAGGACATTTTGTCCCAAGATAAAACAGATATCCAAAGTTTCAATTTCAGCCATAACTCAATTTTGACCAAAATTGTAGTTACTGTGATTAGCCTTTGCAGGGCATAGCAGTGTCCACTTGTCCAGATAGTAGAATACTCTTGATTCCCATGATGATGGAGTGGTTCCAGAGCTGTCTCCACCAGCAAGGATAATGCCTGGGGGGCCAGAGAGTAGCCAAGCGGAATGCTAATGCACGGCCTTGGAAGGAGACGTGTAAATATTGACTATGGCCCGGAGCCACTGCATTATGAGAATACACAGCCTTCAGGACCACTGATGCCAACCAGTGCCCCGGGTTGCCATATCTCAAAGGCTGGGGGATGGATAGCATTTTGAACAGACTTTGTCTGAGCCTCATGTCTTCTGTGCCTTTCGAAGGGCACTATGAAGTAGCGGGAGTAGAACCCCTCTGTTTCTTAGCACGCCGTTGAGGCGTTGGTACCCAGACATGTGAGCGGCTCTCCTCCGGAACGTAGAACTGGCCCATTCATGCGTTCAGATGGATTAAAAGCGCTCACTCAGCCTACGTTAACACTAGTGTGATGATGAAGACGAGGAGGAGGGCAGTGTCTGTCCTCACAAAAAAACAACATATGAAAAAAGGGAAAAATTGGGCAAAACTATGGGAACGGGGTGAACAAGCCAGTGCCTGTCCGCACATTATTCTCAGACAACCATCCCGACTTATTAAGCAAAAGCAAATAGTCAGAGACAATAGTGGCCCTACTGGTGCACACAATATATGAAACGCGATATGTCGGTGGATGAAAGCGTTCCTCGTGCTTCTAGGCTATATGTCTGAGCGAGATATAGACGGCTGATACTCATAAAAGTATAAGTAAATCATAATGGTAGATGAACATTATTCCCATTGATCATAGTTGGGCAAAAACATGCCTGTTGGACACAATGACTACAACTGAACAAATGGCATGGCAATGTAGGGTACCTGCGTAAATGCACATGCCTTGCCTTCCACAAACAGATGCCGGCAAATTAAAGTATTGGAATGATTTGATAGTGTCAAGTTTTTTGTTGAAGAAAATATAGTAATAATAGGTATAACAGCTTCATAGTTAGGCTACTGGGTTTTGACATCACCTTGCATTTCTAGTGTCTCAAAACTATAGGAGGGGGAAGTACTTCATCATTACCCGAATTGATAAATATGCAAGAATTCACGTCCTTGGCCTGCTGTCAGCCATA
>OMKL01154801.1:15324-29857 GCA_900302295.1 Parasudis fraserbrunneri | reverse complement strand
GCCATGTAATCTATTTTAAGAGTAATTTTGACATATTGCATTTGTATTTCTTATGTTTGTATTATAGTTAGGCATGCCAGGATTTGGGATTACTTTATGTCCACCAGGTGGCAGTGTAATACAAGTGACTGATTGAACAGCACATGCCTACTGCAGTGGCCTGTTATTAGACATAAAAGGGGAATTCCTTGAAGCAGACATTGAAATGGTTGCTATAGATGAAACATCGATCAGGACAGAGTATGAAGGAACTCTGCCTGATCTGGGCAAGTCACCCAAGGAAGAAAAACAGGTGTGAGAAGGACACTGTGTGGGTATATCTCCATTTTTGCCCCAGAACTTCTGGAGTTGGTCAGACGTGAGTATCAAGATAACTGACATTACTTGTGGCTCTCTTTGTCTCTCTCGCTCCTTCTCTCACTTTCATAGTGGCTAATGTTATGATTATGTTATAATGTACAGCCGCATCTCTCTCTCTGCCTTTTTCATAGTAACGTTAACGTTAGCGGGTAAGGTCTACATTATGGTCAGCCGCATCTAACTGGTTATGCTTTTAGGGGCATTTAGCTGCCCATCATCATATGTATGTTTTGACCCTAACGTTATAAAAGGCATGTAACGCAGATAGGGAATTTGCAATTTTGCATTGTCTTTCATCTATTCAACTTGCACTACAGTTGTGTCTGTGGATTGTGCATTTTGGACTGGCTCAGATAACAATAAGGCAAGCCTTGTTTAGGTTTTGGGCTACATAGCATTCTAGTGGTAGTATGTCTGGCTACTGGCTTAGCTCCATATTTTCTTTGTCAGATATATTTACATGTACAACTATACCAACCTAATAGGGGTTGTGTACGATGGCTACAAATGGCAATCAGTGAACATGATTTGTGTTCATACAGCTACATAGCCATTTCATTGTCACCAATATAATGTCAGGATTTCCCTGAACAGTAGTGTAGTCTACTGTCTGTCAGCTGTCCTTGGTATGCTAGTGACTTGTCAACACATGTGTGGCTCTTGCATCTCCCAGGATTGAACACTGTCTGGCTGCCGCCTGGTGGAGATATGCGCTCTACTGAGCGCACTTTTCTAGTTCTATTGAAATTGAACATTACCCAGATCACAGGAGGAATGCGAATGAGAAAGCGGTCAACCATATCACCAATGTGCAGGGCCTACTGAATATCTCTCCCTCTCACACAGGGCATTGCATTAACTAAAATAATGCACAGTAGAGTGCAAACCACCGCCAAGGCCTAATAATCTCCCCACTTTGCAATTACATTTTCCTGAGTAGATGACAGAAACAAGAGTTGCTAATATTGCCAGTCTCAACAGACCCAGGGTATAAATCCATATGGTAGCGCCAGAGGAAAGGTCACAAGGTCACCAAAATCAACAGGTGCCTCCCTCTATGGGTCATGAATATTCACAGCAAATTTTATGACTACAACTAACACGTCAGGAGATGTGCTCAGTTGCAATGGAAAGTTTGGCCCGATTGTGGTGCACAAGGAAAGGTCATGAGGTCACCAAAATCAAGAGACTTCTTCCTCTCGGGTCATGAATGTGCACAGCGAATTTTATGGCAATCTAGCCATTACTGTTCGAAATATCTTGTTCTCAGCTTGCCTCGATGATGGTGCTAGAGGAAAGGTCATGCGGTCACCAAAATCAATTGATTTCTTCCTCTAGGGGCCATGAATGTTCACAGCAAATTGAGACTGTACAACAAACAAGTCAGGAGATGCACTTATTTGAAGAATTTGGCCTGATGGTGGCATTAGAGGAAAGCTGTAATTTATAGGCATACTGTAGCTTCAACTCTTAAACCCCTGGACTGGTCCATCATTCTGCCCTCAGATTCACTACTGGTGATAGATATGATACTCATCATTGCATGCTATATGATAAGGTTGGTTGGACTTTTCTTAGAGGCGAAACAAGCATTGGCATTTGTTTATCTTCAAAGTCCTTATTTGTAAGCTACCTCCTTACATCGTTGTTAGAAAGGAATTTTGGCATCTATTTGACTCGTTCTAATGACTGGCTGGTACTTAAGGTCTGTCAAGCATGTGCTGAGCTTGGTAAAACTGCTCTTTGCTTTAATGCTCCAGAAACATGGAACGTCCTCAAACTCACTTTAAAAATGTGGAATCTTCCCTCTTAGGCTGAGTTGTAAGGGTTGATTAATGACCATTGTGTTTCGATTTTTAACTCTTTTTAGATTATCTCCATTGTTTTATCTTCATTTTTGTAGGGTTATATGATTTTTTGTTACAAGCTCGACGTCACTGAAAATAAGGGAAGCCTCAGTGTCTTTAGAATTTAAATAAAGGTTAGAAATGAAATATAAAATACAGCAAATACAAATGTTAACTCATTTTACCTGTTAGTCCTTGAATCAAAAGCAATCAACTAGAGAAAGAAAAAAATGTCTCCACTCCCAATTTATTTTTAGTGGTGGGGCTATCCATTTGTTTACATTTGGATAACTGATTTGACATTTAAGTTAGTACAGCAATTGAAAGCCTTGCTTGGGTTCAAATTAAACAATTTCTTCAAAGCCAGTTAAAGGCTCACAGTGCCATCTTGTGTTATACAGCTACACCACACAATAAAAGGAAAACAAAAGCAAGAATATGTTTTCAGAGCATTTTATTACTTTTTTTTTGACAAATATATATGAAGGTTTTCCTCCCAAGGAAACATTCTTTTGAAGATACGTTTACAGCAAATTCACTCCTGTAAATATACAGGAAACCTAGGAAATCATCAGAAGACATTACATGATAGAACTAACCATTTCTATTTGTGCCAAGAAAGATAATGGTGCAATTTATATTTGTGATGAATTAATGAAAGTGATTTTTAAATTCAGTCAAACAATTTTTGGTAATGCTGCAAACAAACTAATTCATAATGCCTGATGGGACTGTATCATTTTAAAATGTCTGTATTATCACGATGCATGGGGTGGATTATTAGTTTTGCATAAAGGCACACAAGCATTGGTAACCCTCAGGTGAGCATTGCTTTTTTGGCAAGACATTGGTCCCATTGGACAGTACAATTATTCAAACTACAGGAAAAGAAGAAAAAAGAAGAAAAGGGAAAAAAAACGAGGAATTTTCTCAAAGAAAAACAAATGAAATCTCAAAGAATTTAGATAATTAATGTACACAGAGAAATATCAGTCAAGTCAAAACTTGGACCTAAATTTGTGTTGAGGATACAATAGGTCAGATGCATGATGCTGATGACATCCTCTCAAAAGCTTTGTTTATGTTTAGTAACCTTGAGGGAAGACCTTTCATCAGGGTCCGAAATTAACCTTTTAGCTCACCTTCCAAGGGGACTAGTTAAAAAAATAAACAAGAAAAAACTGTCCATCATGTTTTATACCAGCCAAAAGTTTGTATTTTTGTCAACTATGCATACATGTTTTCAATTAATTTAATGTAGGCTACAGAGTAAGGTAGCCTGTATATTGCATGTAGTTATAATAAAAATGGCAAGGGCACATTTACAGCAAAGATATTTTTTTTCTATCAATAGTCTTAAAACTATTCAAATGTTTCATTTTTTACAAGATAATTCCAACAGTACATGGTAGGGCTACTTCTCATTTGAAGTTTAAAATGACAATGAATCTCCAAACAGAAAAGATGTTTGAATATAGCTTGATCTGACATTATGACTTCATTCGAGAAGCGTAGACTTACTGGCACAATCTGATTCCAGGTTTGATTTTCTTTGCGTGATAACATATATGTGAGATGTTCAGCAGGCCCACTGAGTGTGTGCCACCACGTTGTTGTGTTGAATCAAAGATGGCATTGCTCACTGCAGCACATTGCCCGATACTTTCGCTTTTCGCTATCACTTGTTGTCTGCCTACAGTTGGAATTGATGACTTTGAGTATATCTGTAGTTATGTTTGTTTCATTGTATGTCTTGAACTGTCTAGTACCTTTATGTGAGGTCCTGTGCATCCATATGTCCGTCTGTAATGTGAGAATTTGTTGTTGTGATGCGCCGGCACCAAATGACCCAAGTTAAATTCCTTGTGCATTTGATGGCCTTGGCAAATAGGTGATTCTGATTATCGCTTGAGAGAGTAGGCTACATACTTTCGGGAACATAGCCTATTTCGACAGCCTGTCATATATGCTTGCGGTAAAAAAAAAAAAGGAAAGAAAAAAGTATTTCAAAGTACATGGACAAAGTACATATATCAATAACTGCACAATTTCATTTTGTTCAACCGAGGCATTCACATAGTTTGGTTACAGTTAGCTGCCAGTGTGGCAAATACCCCTCTGGCAAATTAACCATTAAGCACTCGGTGAGTGTTAATTTCGGACCCTGCCTTCAACTGTTACAGAGGATGTAGTTCAGTAAGGGATCTCTGCCTTCAACCATTACAGAGGATGTAGTTCAGTAAGGGATCTCTGCCTTCAACCATTACAGAGGATGTAGTTCAGTGAGGGATCTCTTCTCCTGCTGTCTAAATCCCTGCAGGTTTCTCTTTCCCTGTCTGAATGTGCTCTCCTTCCTTGAGAACGGCAAGATGACCAGGAGTCTGAGGAGTGTTTCAGTGTTACTGAAACTCCTTATCTGAGATGTCTTTAGGGTATCAAACACAGTAGTCGGGAGATAGCCTGCCAAAGGATCCAACCATTTCTCCTTCCAAGACTTTATCTCAGTATGGAGGGAAACTACGTCAGGCAAGTCTTCCTTGTGCAGGCGGAACACGAGACCACTTAGGATGCCCGATTCTACTTTGGACATTGCATAAGGCACAATCTCCAGACACCTCAAGGTATTCATTACCTGCTCTGTAAAGAGCTCTGTGACCTCAGCGATGGAGTGCTCTACAACCTTCAAACTCACTGATTCCTTGTAAAACTCACACAGGGGCTCTAGAAGCGCTGAGTGCAGCATCGTAACCTGCAGCTTGGAAGCTAATGTGACAGTTTCCTCAAACCAGGCTTTGTGATGGGTGTCAATATCACTTTTCAATTCATCAAGGGATGTTCTGAGGTTGGGCAAAGTATTTACAGCAAGCAACATATCTAGTGGCTTGCCCTGAAGAGACTGACTTAGCTTTTTGGTTATGCTCAAGACGTTCTTCAGCACCACTGTTGAGAGGAGGAACTCAAAGTTTCTGACAGCGTCAAAGAACTGCAATGCTTGGTGCCTGTCTGAGTTACTTCCTTCATCCTTTAGCTCATTCAAACAGAGCATGACTGCCTCTAAAAGCTCTACCATCACCTCATGCATGTCATGGCTCTTATCCCAGTTTTTGATGAGTTTGTCTCTCAGCTCGTTACCCTTTCCCTCATCATGTTGGAAAACATGAATGATCATATCTTCCAGTTTGTTCTGGCGCTGTGTGTCCTCTGTGAGCCACTGTAACATATTCTCTATCAAAACCGTTCCATCAGCTGCTTCTGGTGCAGGAGAGGATCTGGCCAGCCATATGTTCAGGGACAACGCAGAGCTAACAGTTCGCATAGCCTGGGGGTATTTTTTAGCTATTGCTTCGCATACAGCCCTCATCTGAGATCCTACTTCACCAACACTTAGCAAGGCCTGTCCCCTACAATATTCCATGTTGAGCCCCCATTTCTCTGATAGTGTAGTCTCAATTGCATCTGTAAGGACAGCTGGGTCTTTACAGAACGGGATGAAAGCCAGTGTCTCCTCACATTGAGTGTCCTCTTTATTTAAGTACCTGATGCACAGGGGGACATAGAGCTCACCGTCAATCTGAACTGCCTGCTCTGTTATTACCGTGAAGAACTGAGAGTCCCAGATTTCCTTCAGGATCTCTTCACGCAGGTGAGGGTCATAGAATGACATGGCTCGTCTTGGTTCTTGAATGCCCTCTAATATCACATCAACATCCCCTTGTTTCACCTCTCCATCAGGCTGGTACTCTGCTGCATTGGATGGATCTTGCAGTTCAGTTGTCTCCATATTCACATTAGCTGCTCCTACTGTAATTTTAAAAAGAAAAATTCACACACATGCTAACATTTTGTACTGATGTTATTACATATTTTCTTAACGACAGTAGATTTGAGAGTTGTGTACATTCATACTTTTAAGACGCAAACGTTTTGGCTTATAAAAACTTTTAAACATAGATTTATGTAGCTCTTGGTCTGAAAGATTCAGTTGTTACTAATCTTCTCATAATAATCACATTATGTTCATAAAATTGTGAAAAAAGCGTACTACAATTTTTTTTTTAATGCTATTTCAAACTCACTTACCACTATCCAGTTTCAGTCCTCGAAATGTTTCCATCACCTAACAGATATTATACAAGACCACACTTTAATTAACACCCTTTGACTGTGATTATGATTGCATTATTGGAAATACTGACTGAAGTAATAGCTGTAAAATATCAGTTATCATATTTGAATTAAAGTTGTTGATGAAGCTGTTTTCACTACCAGATCCACTGTTGTGAACTTACCTGAGAAAGACACTGACTGCTCTCTGGATCAATCTCCATGCACTTGTCAATGACCTCCTGCAGTCTCTCCAGAGTCGGATGGTGAGTGAGTAGCATCACACGATCTGTTTTGCTTCCTTTACAGACAGTGTACTTCAGTAGATCCCTCATTGAATTCAAAGTGGTCTTCATCAGGTCACATTCTATACCTATGCTAGGTAGGACAGCCACCAATCTGAGCAGCATGGTCACGGTGGGGTGGCTCTTTGACTCAGGGTGGAGTAATGACTCAGAGATGGATGCTGGTGGAGCAACTTCGTGATACTTCTCTCTCCAGACAGTGGCCCAGTCATTGATTTCCTGCTCGGCTGTGTCGGGGTCTGGAAGGTCTGCCAGGTAGAGACTATACAACTTGTCTGTAGACTCTGGGAGGATGGGTTGTGGATTACAGGAGGGCAGCAAAGACAGGACAGTCAAAGCTTTCAAGTGGCTGTCTGAAAAGCTGTACCTCATTTCTTCAATGAGACTTCTCAGGAGAGGAACACTCACGTTCTCCCTGTAGTAAATCTCTGGAGAATCGTAGCTATTAGCTTCCTCAGGGAAACACACTTGTTCAGGAGCCAACTTGGTGGCTAGTTGGAATGCCTGCTCAAACCAAGGGGAATGCACAGTGCTTATATTCTCCAGCATTTTGTGTAGCGTGTCCATGATTGTAGGGATTTTTTCCACCTCACAGATAATGTCAGCAGGGTTGCCACAGCGGAAGACAGTGCTGCAGTTGCGAAGGGGAGCACAGGCATTCTTCAGGATCACAAGGGTGACAATGAAGTCCATGCTTCTTACAGCCATGGAGAGAACTTGCGCATGCAGTGACATGGCACCTGTGGCACTGGAACTAACTGAATCCAAGCAGCTAAGGATTCCCTCCAATGTGTCGACAAGGTTGTCAAAGAAATCCTCCCTCTTTTTCCACCTTGAGTAAAAGGTTTCTGGAATCTCCTCCAGGGCTTCCCTGGGTGTATTCAACAGCCCATCGACAGCCTGTGCAAGCTGTCCTTCAAGTCCGGGAGACTGGTCAAAGAACAGTAGCAAGTCCTCCACAATATCAAGCATCTTTGCTACTGAAGAACAAGGCACACTTCCAGCTAGCCAGCAGGCAAGACCACAGGACTCACTAGGTGTAACAACCGACAGAGGATAGCTTGAGAGGAAATCCAATGACATTTTCTTCAGGCTCTGGAAACCTGGGCCCAAGGGCATGAATGCTTGTCCGCGACACTGAGACATTGGCAAGCCCCAGTCTTCAGTGAGAGTTTTGGCAAGACTCTTTGCTTGTCCATCAACATTACAGGTTTCGTCAAAGGGCAAGAAACCAATCAGCTCCACTTTTGGAGCAGATTCACCCACATATCTGACAAAAACAGGTAGGTGGGTCTTGTCAGCTATTGCAACAGGCTTATCTATAATAAGAGAAAAGAATGGAGACTCCTGCACTTCCTGGAGTATTATCTCTCTGATTCCTCTTATGAACATTGTCACCATTTCTGCCTCGCCTATGTTAGGTGTGTATTTGCCATCAAATCCAAACCAGTGACACATGGCAAGCTCCTGGATGAAAAGCTCTTGATCCTCTTTAGAGAGTTCAGGGAGAGTGCTACTCTTTTTCTCCAGGAGGGCAGCCAGTCTGAACACAGTCTCCAAATTTAGTCGATTATCCCCTGTGTGCCCATTCTCATCTGTTGTTTTCATGTCTTGGTCCTCATTCTTGTCAGCAGATTGCTGAGGCTTTGGCTCCTCTGCACCCTCTTTTTCATGATCAACTGAAAACACCAGGAGGAAAAATTATCTTTAAGCAAAAGCACTTACAAAAACACTTTATCTTCATCATAAACAAATCTTTAATACTTTCAGTCATTAATGAAAAGGATAATAAAACTCTAAAATTCACATACCTTCCATGTTGTTTTCAGATGCCTTTATGAGACTTTTGGATTCTTTGTCCTGTAAATACATACCAGACAGAAAATAAATAACCCACACATACAATTTGTATAAAACTAATTCTCATTGAATGCATAGCTTAATTTTATGTAAATATATATATATATATATATATATATATATATATATACATTAAAAACAATTTTTACCAAGCAGATACCCTCCAGGGCTTGAGGAGTGATCTTCAGACACCTGGCCACCATCCGGTCTAGGTCTCTGCTGAAGTTGGTTCCTACTTGCAGCATAGCCAAGCATGGGGACCTGTCTTTGGGACTGGTGTTCCTCAGGTACTCTTGGAACATCTTATGGCGCATTATCACCCCACAGTCCTCAAGTGCTGTGCTGGGCAACACGGACATGATCCTCAGCAGTGTGTTGATGTTCCCAAAGTACTGCATGAGTGGCAGACGCAGAGTTTGAAATATAGTGTCTGGGATAGTCACTGACGCAACTTTGGTCTTCCACTTCACCCTCCAGCAGCACAGCTCTGTGAAGAAGTTGTCTGCATCAGGAAGATCAGCACTATAGAGGGGAGGCTTTGACTTCAGGATCTCAAACATGTAACTCACAGTCACAGAGCATGGAACCAAGGAAAGGAAGTTGAGAGCCTCTTTGTGATCCTCTGAAAAATGATCCTTCACAGCATTGATGAGGTTATCCATGAGGGGCACACTCAGTCCATCTTTGTAGAAACCGACTGGTTTCATCATGCTATCCCTTGGCAGAGAGGAGTTTTCAGGCACTTGAATCTGCACTCTTAGACTCTGTGCCATAGCACAGGCTTCATCAAACCAATTCTGGTGAAACACCTTCATATTTGTTTTCACTCTGTTCAATGTGGACACAATACCGCTGATTTGGCAAAGCTGGGAGGCAGCACTGAAATGGTCCTTCTGGAGGCCTGCACTCAGCTCTTTGGTGAAAGAGGAAGCATTCTTCAAGATTACCATGGCAACGATGAAATCAAAGTCCATTATCTTGTGTAGAAGTGTCTCAGCTTGTTCAGACACAAGAGCTTTCCATCTCTGTGGGTTGGTCTTGATTTTCTCCAGGCATTCAACCAGGGGCTCCAGTATCTGCACAAATACCTCGTACGAGTCATGCTTCTCTTGCCAAAGGGTACAGAACTTCCCTTGTAATTCTTGGACTTTCTCATAGCTTTCTCTGAGACCAAAGGCAATGACATGGTCTAGCTGTTTTTCAAGAGCAGCACTGCTGCCAAAAAACATCAAAACCTCCTCAAAGGTATCCAGGGCTCTTTTGATGGCAGGCACTGGGGTCGACTTTGACCACCATGTGTTGAAGGAATAGCAAGAGCTGTGTGTGCATATAGCAAGAGGGTACTTCTCCTGGATTTTGCAGGCAAAGGCTTTCAGCTTGTAGGAGACATCACCTGAGCCTAGGTAGGCTTGACCTCTGCAGTAGTTCAAATCCAGTTTCCACTCTTCTGTAACTATCTCCAACAGACGCTGTAACATGGCATCACAGTCGAGATCCACTTCAATGAATCCCATCAACTCTAAACGCATGACATCAAAACTATCCACAAACCTCAGAAACAGGGGAAGATAGTCGGTCTCGCCCAACTTCACAACACGATCGATGAACAGAGAGAAGAAAGAAGTGCCTACTTCCATGAGAATTCCTTCCCTGACTGCATCTTCGCACACAGTGAGAACTTCTTTCATCTCGGACTTGGTCACATATTCAACCTCACCATCTTGTTCAGTAGAAGCCTCACCAGCTGGCCTGCTTCGGCTGCTATATGCAGCAATCACTGCAGTTTGCAAAGCAGACTTTAGAGCTTCTTTGTCCGTCTCTGCACATTTCAGCTCCACAAGTCTTTCAGCCTCCATTTCCATGGTCATGACTTGTGATTCATCATTTTCCTTTTCAGTATGGTTTCCATCATTCTCTAGGGTTGACACTGAAATAAAGCAATGTGAGTCGTCTTATGAGCTGATGTTATATTTAGACAAATTAATAACTACTGTCTGCTAGTTTCTTTCCAGTATGTTGTAAGCATATTATTCATGGGTCACAATATGCATAAATTGCTAACGAGTAGGAATTGTTCACAGTTAAGAAAATTTTTCAATAAATGATAATAATAATGATGACAGTAATAATACAAACTTAATTCTATCATAGCCAAACACATGAGCCTATTTTACTTACATAATATGAACAATAAAAGCATCAACAAACCAAAATACACTAAAAATATATGTTTAGCTATCATACTGTACTGTCAATCATTTGATCAAGTTCTGCCAATCTGATGGAGAAATAAGAATGCATGTTTTGGATATCTGTGGCAGGATATACTTTGAAGACTAAGCCTGTTGAAATACAACAAAACATACAGTATTTAATGAACAAAAACTCACCTTGGGGATGCTTCTCATTTATGTCATCATCCTGTCAATGAAAATAAAAATAATTCAAGATTTAAAAAACAAAATTGGAATGAGGACCATATAGACTCAACAACATACAATAACATAAAATAAGCATGCAATTTTGTGGTTGGACCTACACAGTTCTCATTCCATCGGGCCGACCATGAGGACCATGTAGACTCAACCACTAGATTACGTGATTATTTCACATAATTGCACATGGTTAAGCCTCAACATTCCTAATTTAAAATTATAGGAAAATCTTACACAGTGCATTTTATACAGAATTTTAATCATGGTATGTACTTGGTAATCTGAAGTTCATTTCATTAACAAGGACACAAAATGTCATAGGTAAGAAGCATTCATTCATAGTGACATTAAGAGGCATACTTCAATGTCTTCATGACTGTTTAGGCTGCACATAGTTGTATATTTACATGGTGTAATATGTGTAGCATAAGTACTGAGTGTAACGTCGGTTGAACAGCAGCTGAATTTAACCATGATTGTTTGAGTGAGAGAGTGAGATCCTGGGTCTGAGGTGCTTCACATGTAAAAATAATATGAACACTGAGACAGGCAATTTAAATCTACTTACCATTTGCAGCAACTGCAATATATCAGGATGCTTTTGCACATAGAATTCCACCATTTGTTCAACGTTGAAGTGCACATCTTGGTTTACAAAGACATATGCCATGCTGCATTGTCTCTGATCTTCTGGTGTGGCTCTAAGGTAAGACTGGCATCGTTCCAGCACCATATTGTACTGCCCATACACATCTGCCTCTGCATTCACACATGGAACGGTACCCAAAACCCTCAGCAGACTTTGCACATTTGGGTAAAATCCAATGTCGGGAATCTTCAGGGTTGCAAACACAGTGGTTGGCAGGATCCTGCGCTTGCTAGCATGCCTCCACTTCACCTCCCAACAGCCAAGCTCTTCATAAAATGTATCGGGCCTGGCAAGGTTGTTCAAGTTTGCATCTGCCACTTTATCCCTGCGGATACTGAAGTTGTGGTCAGCCATGTAAGATGGCACCAATGAAAGCCATCTGAGAATCCGTACCATCTCCGTGCTGAACACTCTCTTCACCTCTGCAACAAGATACTGCAAGATATATCTGCTCAGAGTTTCCCTGTACAAGTCCTCCAGTGGGGTGTCAGTCACAGCTTCTGGGTCCGTCTCTGATGAGGTCTCTGGCCTGGTGATCTCAACTCCCAGCTTCTTCGCTCGGCTCACTGCATCGGAAAACCATTTCCTGTGGAATATTGCAATCTCCTGCTGGTATTTGTTTACCAGCTTTAAGGCATTGGAAATTGTGTACTGCAAGGTGCTGCTGATGCTGATTACTCCCCTGAGACTTGAGTTGAGTATGCTCACACAACAGAGGGTGTTCTTCAGAACAACAAGGGTGATGATGAGATTGAAATTCTTCAGAATGGGCTTGAGCCTGGCCATCTGTTCGGCGGTCTCTTCATCAACCTTTGAGATCATCTCATTGATGCAGTTCAGGAATGGCTCAAGGATGTAGAGCATGGTCTGAAAGGCATCGGTACCATACTCCCAGTTACCTTGGTAAGCCTCCTTGATCCTATCCACTTCACCTTTGATGTGTCCATATGTCATCTGGATCTTCCCGTCCAATCTTTTGCAAAGCTCTGGCGTTCTCCTGAGTAGTGCTGCCACCTCCTCAACGGTGTCTGCAACTTTTTGAATGGAGGGCACAGGCATGCAGCGGATAATCCATATGTTGAAGGCATATGGGTCACTGGGTGCTAGCACCACCTGTGGAAACTCCTGAAGAATCCTGTTGGTAAGGTCTCGCATTTTCTGGCACATGTTGCCTGTAGCCAGATAGGTGAGTCCTCGACAATGCTCCATCCTCAGCCCCCACTTATTCCGCAACTCTGAGAGAAGCATGTAAAACATATTCTCCGCATCTGTATCGCAGGACAAGAAACCTATGAGGTGCTTTTGAGGGAACCCGGCCACTGTGACTGACCTAATGAAAACTGGGATCTGCTCCTTCCCTTCTATGTTTGTCACATCTTGGAACAGAATGGAGAAGAACCTTGCCAACCGCAGACTGTTCTGTATCTCCTCCCGCATGAGATCTTCACTGAACTGGAGGATTTCTTTCTGATCAATTTTCTCTGCACAGATGGGATTGAGAGACTGCTGACCTCTTTGGCCTCCCATTGGCTCATCTGTTTTGATGTCTGCGCCATTGATGCTGAATCCGGTGAGCGCAAGTGTTTCCTTGAAATATACTTTAAGGATCTCTTTTGCCTTGGAGTTGGATGCATCATCCATCTTCAGGTCATCTTGATGTGATTCGTATGTTTCACTGTTTTCTCCGGATATTTCTATAGCTTCCTCTTTCAGTGCAGGAGTTGTTGCGTCATCTGATAATATAGGGTGGTAAAAAAAGAACATGTGTGACCAGGCGTCAATATTTACACCAAAGGTCATTTATAATTTTTTGAACAGGCTAGTATATGCACAGAGGCATTGAGAGAATGTTCTCAGAACATGTATGTTAAGTCATTTATTATTATTGGTTACGTTTTGGTACTAAATAAAATAAATAAAAATAAATACATAAATAAAAGAAGAATGAATAAACCAGTTAGCCTACCCTTAGTTTTCTTTGAAGATACAGGTTCCTCTTCCATCTAAGTAAATGAAAAACAAATTGAAAATGTTCAGTGTTTATAATCAGACATTTGTAGCTACATGTTTTCAAGTATTCAGGACTTGAGCATGACATTGAGCTAACATTGAGCATGTCAATATTTTGGATAGTGGATAATATAAAGTATTTTTCAGGATATGGTGTTATTATGTATCTTCATGTCCTGATCACAGATATCAAACCTCATACACTTGAGTAAATCAAGTATTGCTGTATCAGGGCTCTAGACTGCTATGCAACCCTTTTTTGGGTAGTGTGAGTTCATCTTTAGCTTGGTCGCAGTATTCCGAGGGGGGAGGGGGTTGAATGGTTCATTAAAACAAAGATGCAGTAATGTAATCTATTTTAAGAGTATATTTTGACATAATGCACTAGTATTGCTTATGATTCTACTATAGTTAGGCATGCCAGGCATGTCTAACTACAGCCTATAATAACATTCCGCCCCTCCCTGACTGGAGTAGGCTACTGGTAACTTTGCATTGTCCATAAAAAAAAAACAAACAAGCGCTAATCCGCAATAGCTGTGTCCATGCATCCACGTGTGCATGCATTCACACACACACACACACCTTCACACATGCCGCTAGACGGTGGGGACACTATTGTGGACCGACTGACCAACGAAGCAACAGAGCGAGCTATAGAGCTGCTGGTCGCAGCTAAAAACAAGCACATCATTCATGTAGCTGCTCTCAAAGTAGCATTGAGCTTGATAGAATTGTATGAGCATCTTTACAGCGGAACTCTCTGCCGAGTCCAATGATGCCTCCCACAAGTGTCAACGACAAACAGTTAACGAGTTATGTAAGGGGGCATGGCTAAAGTATAGGGCTAACCTTCACCACTGAAAAAGGGACTCTCTGCCGAGTACAATGATACCTCCCACAAGTGTCTACGACAGGGCAAAATGGTGTGTGTCCTAAGGCTGTGCCTGATCCGCCAATGAA
>OMKL01154801.1:0-15304 GCA_900302295.1 Parasudis fraserbrunneri | reverse complement strand
CATCATTCATGTAGCTGCTCTCAAAGTAGCATTGAGCTTGATAGAATTGTATGAGCATCTTTACAGCGGAACTCTCTGCCGAGTCCAATGATGCCTCCCACAAGTGTCAACGACAAACAGTTAACGAGTTATGTAAGGGTGTGTGGCTACAATATAGGGGGCGGGGCTAACCAACACCAATGAAAAACTACTCTACTGGGTCCACTGACCTCCCGCAAGTCTCTAGGAGAAACAGTTAATGAGTTATGAAAGGGGGCATGGCTAAAGTATAGGGCTAACCTTCACCACTGAAAAAGGGACTCTCTGCCGAGTACAATGATACCTCCCACAAGTGTCTACGACAGGGCAAAATGGTGTGTGTCCTAAGGCTGTGCCTGATCCGCCAATGAACAGACAGAAAATTGACATAAAGTATCACTGTCCGTTGGTTTGTTTTAAATTAGAACCTAATGTTAATCGTGTCTTTGCAGAAACAACAGCTTCGTGGATGGTAACGCATCAGTCAGTTCCAAAAGTTCACAGTCTCCGAACTTTTCTGTCCATCAAAACGGACGTAAAACTGGCGGAGACGGACACAGCATCAACCCTGTCCAACAAGTGGATACTCCTCACTGAAAATAAATTAAAAACAGACGTAGACGGACAGATACAACGGATCAATGTAGCCTCAGCCTCAAGGAGACTAGTAGAAAGCCAACATGAAAAGGTGGTGATGCATTTGGCTTTGTTTTAAAACATGTATTTTTGCACACGCACGTATCTGTATTACACAAGCACGTGTATTACATATGGCCGCTAAATTTTACATTTGTCCGGTCAATTACAATGTTATCGGCCATATTGGCCGGTCAAAAAACCCTGATACCTTTGTAAAATTTTGTTGGCTTGGTGTAGGCTTTTATGGCCCGGCGCGTGTGCTAGGCCTGTGCAATGGTAGGAGAAACACTGCATGTGACGCACCTGTCCTGTAAATCTGGCATATTATAATCTAGATTCTACAAATTAAATTACATTTGAAATGACGGCTGGTGCACATTTTCCCAGGTGGATCAAAATCAATTTTGAACATCCCAAGTCATTATGAATGTAAATAAAACACTTACAGGATCTCTGGCTCGTTTTCTGCTGCAGGTTGAAGGGTCATTTGATGATGCTGTAAAATCAAATATTGTTGGAATCGCATCTTCCTTCAAGTCACAACAGGAATTGCTCTGAAAAAAAGAAATAATAAGAGCTTACACCTTCATTATCATGTTGTATGTTTTACCATTTAGCCCAGTATTAGGCATTTGCCTAGAGATAGGCTTGTACAGTACTAGGGATGTTTCGATTGATGGGCTGCCGATCATTAAATTGGTGATCACTATTAGACGATCAAAAGAGCTGATGATATGACAGAAAAACAGTCCAATATGGCAGATATCAACGGTTCAAGATACACATTTTATAAGCAGATATTGTTTGTGTCGATTAAACATGCAACTTGCTAGATACTGCCTTTTAAAACTTTAATCTTTGACCTTTAATAATACTGCCACTGTTTGACCTTTACAAGGTTACCAGTTACGTCATTATTGGAGTGCACTTCAAAATCAAAATAGAGGGGGATAAGCGGTTGGTAGTTGGCAATTTGGCTCCAACTCCTTCAATAAAAAAAAGGTTTTATGCCAATTGGTGAGGTATGTTGGTCCTCCACATGCACTCCAAGAATGACATAGACCCTGGCAGACCCTCTATTGGGTTTATATTGCACAAGGCCCTGGCAAGTGTCAACCTCCATCATTATTATGCCAAACTATACGTCTCTAGTATGTACCATTTCACAGGAAATTGAGTAAACATGTTTTGGAATTCAGAGAAACAAATATAGCCACTCATGGTTCAAGCCCATGTGGGAAAGGTTGACAATTTTGATAAAGACTGTGAGGGGTACAGAAATAGAGGAATGTTCAAAGATTAGGTTTTGATAATGACTTACTAATTTGCTTGACGTCATGAAAATAACAAACGTACTATACTTCCAGATGGAAAACTCGAGAGCCAAGTGCCCAGAGTGATTGCATTGCCCACCTCATGAACAAGGTATGAGAGCTAGAAAATCATTTAACATTACTGACATTTAGTAGTGTTATGATAGTGTAATGACTCACATTTTCAGATTCAATACAAATTTAAATTTTGAGGTCACGATTAAATATTCGATTCTTTATGCGCTAAAATGTATTCATACAACAGAGCTCTAATTATATACAGTTTGATTTGGCTCAAAAAAAGAGGGAAGAGAACGAGAGGAGAATCCTCAAACAGTTTGAAATTTCAATACACTTTATAGAACGTTGAATTTTCAATTCTGTATTGAGATTGTTACACCCCTACTGACACGGTGTGACAGTTGAAATTTAATGTCTGCTAGTGATTTGTGGGGATGGGACAAAAAATATCGATTCACTTAAGTATCACTGTTCTTTGTTGTGACAATTTTGATAACACCACGGTGAAACAATATTCAAAGTAGCCAGGCGGAACAAAATATTTGTTCCATCGCGGGTGTTTCATGTGAGAAGCTTTTCGCTGCACACGTAACCCATATTTCAGCAAAGAGCTGGACACAAGGAAACATTTCTCTTAGTTGTCTGCATTTTCTCTCCATTCAAATGCTTGTTATGAGACAGGGTTAGATCAAGCAAGGGGGGGGAAGGCCTTATTTGGTGTGTGACTCTAGGGAGAAAAAGAGAAATAGCAACTGACATTTTGGAGACAGACATTAGCAGCCAAGCTAATGTTACACAAACGTTGCATGCTGACCTAGTTAGCCATGTTATTTTGGTTTCCTGCAACACATTGGCTTCATCCAGGGCTTCCATTATAATCAGGAATATACAATGGGTATTAACCAGCTATGTTTTGTACATGAATTCAACATAACATAAGCTAATCGAAGCCAATTGTTAGCTTATAGCTGCTAACACTAGCCATCACACACTAGCCAGTCCCCTGTCACTCTATAACAGTTAACCTGGGCCTCTCAAAAGGCTTCAATATCAATTGCAAGATACTGAAGCACCAGGGAAAGTAAATCTGACTCATAATATGCCTCGTCTCTGGAAGCAGGTTATTATTTAACATGGTCCAGAGTTAAAATAAGTTAACAAAAATCACAAAAAATAGTAAAATCGAATTGCAATACGTATCGAATCGGCACCCAAGTATCATGATAGTATCGAATCGGGAGTTCCCTGCTGATTCCCATCCCTGGTGATTTGTAGGTTGTGCTTCTGTATAACTGGTTTAATCTGGTGCTGTTATTGATGATTAGATAATTCATCACTAAGCTTAAATCAGGCATTGCAACCACAAACAGCACTGTTTTTGTTCCAAGTTGGCTTGCTTGGAGCTAAAGTTGTGCATCAACCTTTCCGCTGTGTTACCATATTATGATAATTTAGGTTTTTGAGTTATGATTTGGTCTATAGAAACACTCAATATTTCAAACTTAAGGTTCCAAGAGGCAGATTTGTGGAGCTAGGATAGCTGGATGATCGTACAAACCAAGGTTTCGTGTGACATCAGACTTAAATGCCAATAACAGTAGGTATAATATAATATAATAACAAATCACTTATAATAACAAATGTAGGTTCTTACCTGATGGGAGATCAAAGAGGGCTCAAAGTGTTTTGCACAAAGTCTGTAGAGATCATGCAACTGCTCAGGGGTTTTTGATGCCAAGTCTGGTCGACAGCAGTTATTCACCCACTGTTCGCATCTGCAAAATGTAATAAGTTTATAAGAATTAAGTTTCAGAGTGATAACGCTGCACAAATACCTTTCAAAAAACAACATTACAGTGTCGCTAAAAGGCAATAACTGGCAAGAATAGACAGCAGCATAGCCACCAAAAACTGGATTTGGTTCTTTAACTGTTGAATCCCAACAGGAAGAAGGCAAGAAAAAAACAACCAAACAAACATGCTTGTATATTTATAGTATAGACGTACAGGTATGTCAGTGTCCTTGGGCTATGTACCAAGTTTTGTGTTGATAGGTCAAAAGGAAAAGACTTAGGGGTAAGTGCTGTCAAGAAATATAAAATGACAGAAAATCCAAATGGGGTGTAAATCAATAGTCATTGAGGGAAATTCGTAGAACAAATTAGCCTATAACTGGTTATGTGCACCAAGTGTTTCAATGCAATTTTTTGTTCCCAGGTTGTGCTGGTTTGTTCAAGTAACTAACTGGCTGCCTGAAAATATTCTTGGAAATAGGTGTCACTGCAATGTTACACTTAAGGATAATTCTGGTCATTTTCAACCTTGACCTAGTGCTGGGCGGTATACCGGTCCATCCAGTACACCGGTGTTAATTTCTCGTAAGGTATGAATTTTTCATATACCGCGACACCGGTGCATAGCTGAAACAATTGCTGTAACTCTTCAATAGGCAGCGACAAGCGCTACAGTTGGGGCAAACTGTGTAGTGTATTGAGAGGGGACCACTATTAACTGTTACACTGCCAAACGGCATGCTGGGTACAGCTCACGCTAGCCCCACTAGCCAGGTAGCATAACAGTCTGTTAACAGCTGGGAGAGGCTCTGTTGTGGTACAATACATTCCAAAACAGTAAAGAAAAATTGAGGAGAAAGAAAGACAGACCAGAGATGCACCAGAAGAACTTGTGCCGAAGAGATGAGCTGTGTCTGCTGTTTGGACGTTTTTTAACCGACGTAGACCAAAAGATGAGCCACTGTCGAGCCACTGTTGTTGCCGGTGGAGCAACTTACTCATCACCTCAGCAGAAAACGTGTTGGAATACCAAGAGTTTATGCGGTTCAGAGCAATGTATGATTAAAACACTGGATTTGAGGTATGTCTTACCAGGGCGAAAATACTTAAGTGAAACTGCTATCCCAACATTATGCATTTCCAAATAGTGCCAACAACATGTTGCCCACTTCGCGTAGTGTTCATAGACTATTGACAAAGACGTTAGTTCCTCTATGTCTCAGCTATTGATACGGACACACTGAAGTTGTGGCTAGCTAACTGTTAGTTGTGCTACATGGATGGACCCAAACACTTCTGTCTCTGCACCTGTCTCTGCTGCAGTGATCATTATTTTTGACCCGGGACGAATACTGCAAGCCAAAGAAGAGAAAACATCCCGTACCAAAACATGTTTTTCTCAAGAAATCTGCCGTTCCATGTGTGAGACCTGCTGTAGACAGAGTGGAGGTACTGTAATTACTACAAATGGTAACTGTGACTGTTTTATTGACATTAAGCATTAAGCATCAGGTATTGCTGTGCATTGCTATTGCTGCTGCCATGCTTTTTAAGATGCGCTCTAAAAATAGATTTACCTCCACAAGTAATCAATCACCCCTCAAGTAATTCATGTGATCACTCGATCTGGGGAAAAATTTAAAACGCCCATCCTTAGGCCCAGTCATGCAAAAACAAATAATATCATGATATACCATGTAACTGGTAGAAACTTAAAACAATAATGTGATAGGTAGTTTTGGTCATATCACCCAGCACTACCTAGACCCTATATTTCCATCATCTAGCGTTATACCGATCGATTCTAAGCAAAATGTTGTCAATTGGACCACTGAAGAATCAGAATCAGCTTTATTCGCCAAGGATAAAGGAATTTGACTCCAGTTCAGAAAAAGAACTCAATCAATAGAAATCAATATTATTGCATCGTGAATTATGATATCGTTGCGCACAATTCTGTCATCTAAATGAATGATAGCAACCACTTAACTCAGATTTCTCTCAATATGAGTTCTTCAATATTTGAGGGAATGTTATTTGAAAATGAATGTTATTGAGTTTTGATTTTGACATTTTACATCATGCAGTTCAATGTGATTTTGCATACTATTCACATATCGATATTGGAAAAATTCCAGATGATTATCGTGATATGAATTACTTGCCCAGCTCTAATTTATAATAAATATATACATATATATATAGCTATAAAGTAAGTTATTATACTGTGAATATCTCCAGACCTCTCTTGGTAAAGCCTTAGGTGTGGCCTGTTTTATTAAAACAAAAACATGGCACTTTTACAGATTACAAGATGGCCTATTGGTAAAAGGCTAATATCAGCTGACCGATATATCTGTCTACCCCTAATTATTAACAAAATGAATTAATTAATGTAGGTATTTATTTGTACAAATTGAAATTCTCCTAAACAATTTAACTAATGAACTCAAACTTTGCTACAATAATTACTGAGCATAGCAATATCTAGGTTGTGTAAACCAGCTCAATATAATATAAAGAACATGGTTGCTAAAAACTAATGAACTTGCAAGAATTGTGACCACAAGATTGGTTAAGACTTAATTTTACTTTTATAATAAAATGACAAATAACTGAGTGCTGGGTTTATCTCAACTTTGAAGAACCTTTCTCAAACCAGCCACAACCCACAGCTACCCGACTCATGAAGATCAACTGAAAAAAGATAAGGTGATTTTATGCAGAATGTAAGCTCTAATCACTTTAGTTCAATAACTAGACATGTGCTGCCGGTGACCGACAGCGGGTATATCCCCGAACGGCCCAAATTCTCAATGCATCTTTTGAACATGCCCCTAATCCAAGCAGTTGAGGAGTAGTTAATGTTTTTAGTTTTATAAGAATAGTGCCACCATGGGGCAAGATGACTCAGAACTTCACAGGCGTCCTTGCTATTGTAAGGCAAACATATTTGTCACATTTGGTGGAAATCGGACAGTGCATTTAGAAGTAACAAATCATTTCCTGTTTAACATGAGTTTTTCCAAAATTTGATCGGATCTCACGGTCATATAGTTTGGTCTATCAATTATCTAAATGACACATTTGAAGATGTTAGTACCCAGATTCTACACAGAAAGTTTGGTGAGAATCAGGTGAACAGGCTAGGGGGAGTAGGGAAAAAAGTGTTTTTCAATTAATTCAAGATGGCGGAAATTCCAATGTGGTGGACTTCATAGGTTCTTATGCCTGAAGTTGTTGTGCATGAGTAGATGCATCTCTGGATACCAGTTCCGACTGTGTGACTAATGGATCAGTAGATAAACTAATTTGATAATTTCGGCCTGATGGTGGCGCTAGAGGAAAGGTCAATGGGGTCACCAAAATCAATAGGCTTCTTCCTCTAGGGGTCCTGAATGTGCACAGCAGATAAAAAAAAAATATTCGTGATGCACTAATTTGAAAATTGAACGTTTGGACTGATGGTGGTGCTAGAGGAAAGGTCATGGGGTCACCAAAATCAATACAGATCATCCTCTAGGGGTCATAAATGTGCACCGCAAATGTGAAAATATTTGAATGAAAGCTATTTGAGTTATTGCATTCACACGAAAGCTCTGTGGCGGCGGTCAGGGTAAAACTATAATTTCCTTGACACTGCTGTTTGGGGATATAATTACCTTGGTTTCAAAAACAGCTCTAATAATGTTGCTAAAAGCAACCATTTGGCTGCAGTCCAGAATTTTATCACCACTTGAACATACCAGAATAACCCAAGAAATAACATTGCATGGAAACCATGGTCCAAGAATGTAGGACTTAAAGGGGAATGCCACACATTTAGAGAATTCACACATGATCTTTCTGTGCCCCAAGACAGTTCTGTCAGTATTGTGTACTGTGAACACATGTGACCACTATGTGAACACACATCACTCTCCTAAAGATAGAAATCAGAGAGAACTCTCCAATTGGTGATGTCACTGGGATGTAAAATCTGGGGCTGATAGACAATGACTGTGGCTCTGAATTTATGAGGCCATAACATTTTTGTGTGAGCTCTTACACATAAATTAGTTTATAGTCTGGCATTGCTAGAAGGTCTGAACCAGGACAAAAAAATGGGGTGTAAGAGCTCACACAAACATTGTGAAAGCTCACATAAACATTGTATGGCCTCATTAAGTCAGAGCCCCGTTCATTGTCTATGGAGCAGGCCCAGATTTTACATCCCAGTGACATCACCAATTGGAGGGTTCTCCATTTCTAGCTTTAGGAGAGAGTGGTGCATATTTACAAATACTGACTGAACTGTCTTGGGGCACAGGAAGAACATGTGAATTCTTAAAATGGGTGGCGTTCCCCTTTAATTTTCTGCCTAATAAAATGCATAACCTCATTTATGATCACATATCACCTTATTGATCACTGATATAACAAGATAATATAACGTTCATTTCATTAAGGAAAACACGGATTCATATAGCTCTCAGCAACACGGACTGGAACTCTTTTTGTAACGTTAAGTAGGCTACATCACGTTTGTACACCTCCCAGCTACTTAGCTAACAGTTATATTGTGTCATCATTACACTCTTGTAGCCAAAATATTGTGTATTAAGATCAATTTAATTTATTACTAACGTAGTATTATTGTATAACTTTTACAATACTTTTTCTTACATTAGTCTAATAACAGGTGAATAAACGGGAATGAAGCCATTGTTGCTACCATGGGGACTTTTCATTCAGGAATTAGTCTGCGCCATTTTCAATGGAGTTGTGTCACTATTAGCTGAACTGACGTTAAGCTAATGCTAATGCTAATGGAAGAACAAACACAATTTCCATTCTGCACTGTGGCTGGTAGTTTTGATTAAGCAAAATACTTACCGTTCTGGGTCCAAAGGGAATCTGAAAAGTGGAGTGTCTGATTTCTCTCTGTTGAAACCACAGTTCGTTGCGGCACAGTAGTCAGTCATTTTGGACTGCATGCAGCTAGCTAGCCAGTTAGCTGGCTAGCCTACTGTTTGTGCGTGTAAGAGCAAACCTGTAACTGAGTCTACCAAGTCATGCCTGGTGCAAAAACCAGCTATCAATATGCACTGTTTATTCCTATCGTCACCAAAGGTCTCTGTGTGAAATCAGGAACGGACTTATTCCATTTTTTTTAAAAGTTGATGTTGCGTGGTGCACCGAGAGCGTGTACGACGTAAACCAGGAAATACAACGTGTAGTGCACTCCTTAACCTGTAGGGTGGTGCTGGCATGAGTAACAGCAACAAAATGGCTGTCCAGCAGATGGCAGCAGCTCAGCACATGGAGGTATCTCAGCAGCCCAAACAGATTTTTTTTTGTCTATGCAAACCAAAAAGATGGCCAGTAAACTAAGATTTTCAACTTGCTTACTATGACTGAAACCCTTGTGCCTTTTTCATGTTTAAAATGTTCTCCCAAATAAACATGTTTTCTCAATTTTCTGTGTTCGATTCACGCAATTAGGCACAGCGAGTGGAGGATGGTAATAAGACCCTAATTGGCCAGATGGGGGCGCTTTTATAACCTTGTGAGGTTGTGGAGAGAAAAGTGGTGTAATTTAGGCCCTATGGCCATGTGTAAAGATGTACTTTGAGCAATAACTGTTTTAGTGCTGTTGGAGGAATATAACACACTGGCGAGAAAGTAGATATACTTTTGGTTCACTTTTGAAATCTAACTTAAGAATTGTGGACACTTGGCCCTATTTCATACTCACTAGATGTTGTTGAAGGTTGTCCTTTTTCAGGACAATCAATGCTGTGCTTGATACTGGATACTCAGCTCTTTCTTCATCACAAAACTAATGTAAAGTAATGGGGCCATTAAAAGCACTTAGGCCTGTCACAGGGCTTTTTGTAGTAGCCCCCTTACTTTACAAACTAGCTGAAGCACAGCATTGATTGAGCTGAGAAAGGACTACCTACCATCAAGGTCATTGGTATATAGGAAATAGGGCTAGGGGTCCAAAATTATGAACTTGTCATTTAAGTTGTCTTTATTGTGTGCTTTATGTGCACATTGTGACCACCATAGATATAAAACTGTAGAGACATTGCTGTTGATAGATGGGATAAAAATGCAGCCATCTTACTGAGTAAACTCAGATTCAGATTCAGATTATTTTACTGTCACATATTTTAAAAATGTACATACATTCAGAAAACGTGAGATGCTTGTTTTCCTTCGCTCCTCAACCGTGGTAGTTTGCACAAGATACAATGCGTTACAGTAGTACAATACAAAACAATTATAATACAATTGGGTGTGCTTGTGTGGTGTGTGTGCATAGAGACGCTAAGGTGCTTTTGTGTTTGTGTGTGTGATCTTTCAGAGTCTATTCCTAAATCGTCAATCTCCATAATAACCTGTATTATTTCATCAGCGATAAAATGCTTGATTTAAACTAAAACAGTGAGACAAACATTCCAAATGCACTGCTTGATGTAGACCTTTATTTATTTCATCCCTTAACGTATTTTCTTTTTGCACATTATAGTTTACCCCCCCAAAAATACAGCTGAGATACAACTGGGAATATTTCCCTTAATGTCCAGCTCCAAAAATAATTAATATTTAAAACTAGTCATAAGTCATAATTATCTTGGCCATTATTAGCAAATCCGCGAACTAGGACAAACCAAATAGTCTATTATGTTTACATAATAAAGTGAGAGATGGACCACCTATAAAAAAAAAAACATTAAACAAAGAAAAAAAGGTTATTGTGGCAAAAAAGACAAAAGAAAAAGAAAAATGCATTTAAGTTGTACTTCCATTTTAGCTCATCTGTAGAAAATGTATTCCAGTAAGATATTTCCAACTATCAGACACCTTATGTGGTTACAAATATAATGCAATGCATTTTACAGTTAATGAAAGGTTTATGTAAAAATAGAAGTAAAAGCACCATACTTTTCTCATTGACTTCAATTCATGAAAGTTTAGAATGGTACCCAAGTAAGATGGCTGCCATATGGTTCCATCCCAGAATGGCAATTCATTATGACATGTCACATCGAATGTTTTATATCTATGGTGATATGTTATGATTATGTTCTCAAGTACAAGGTAGACAACAGTGGCATATCACAATGACTGAATAATATAGGCCTACATACTGTGTACTCAATACGCTATTGCCATTTTTGAACTAGGACTGGGAGGAAAAAGCACCTTGGGAACAATACTGCAGTAAGAAGTGGGCCACAAAATTAAGTGATGACAAATACCTTTAATAGAAATAAATGAATACTGATTGTTTAATAACACAGACCTTTCTATTCTAGCCCCTTTAATTCCACAACCAGGCATATTTTATCAATTTAACTCTCAAACATTTCACATTATATTGTATATCAATACAAATGAGGAAAAACAGCCTACTGAAGATAGACAAATCAATAAACAATAAGTCATTACGTGAATCACACTTCTTCACATCTATTTATGATACAAAGTTGTAGAAAATGTATACAACAGTCTGAGCCAGGGGCCTAAATTAATCGGGGCTTAGGGCACTAATTAGCCTACCCTTGAAATTATTTATGAAATTTAGTGTTATGCTCCTGAAAGTGCAATTGCGGGGGGAGAGGGGTATGTTCTGAAATCACTTCAGCATTTTCTTTTCATGGCTGCAGTGACTTTTTTTTTAAGACTCAATAGTAATTGGAACAAGGTAGGCCTAAATTTATCACCTGCATTAATTGAACAGACCTATAGAATAATGCATGTGCTAAAATAATGATATGCACCATAATACAATATGGATTACAAGTATCCTTTTAAATGAAAACTACACACCCAATCAACCTCATATTAACCCAACGATACATAGAGTATGTTGTTTCCTCTTCTCTCAAATGCAAACTTAAAAACTGGGTGGGAAGCATCAAAATTGGTAGCCTATAGCCCTTTTATTTAATATAGGCCTATAAAACCTCCAAATACACCTGGTTTCCAGCATTTTATTTTGGTTTCAATATTTATTTCATTGAGATTCATATTTAAAGGAAATTAAAAAAAATGTTAATGTGGTCATGCATTTATTGACCAGACAGAAAACCATATATATCGGGGTGTAACAATCTGAAAACAGAATTGAAAATACAGAAAAAAATTCAATACAGTGCATCAAAATTTTAATCTGTATTGATGATTCTCCTCGTTATCTTCCCAAGGTCTCTAATTTTTCCGTTTGTTGTCTAAACTAGGCATCTGCTTGCATCCTATCAGCATAGAGTGGGAGGTGGGAGGCAAGGGTACACTATGCACACACACACATACATAACAATGTTAAAAAAACATTAAAAAAACAAAAACATCTCTATTGAATATCAAGTTACAGGAAATCAAGTTGTCATTTCTGCGGGACACATTATAATAAGAAAAAATTAAATACAGACTTTAGTTCCCTGGTCTGTGCTATAATTTCACAGATCCTGAGACTGGCACTCGCTAGATGTTTTCCTTATTAGGGTATGTCCTCATGTAAGTGTCAACCATCGAGTCCAAGTCATGCCTAACATCATAGTGTACATTCAGAAATGCAAGACTCTTAGATCTGTAGTTGGCTGGAGTGTTCTCCACATACATCTTGAAGCGCTTGTGGGCCTCGTCGCAGCTGCTCTCGAGAGTAAAGGTAGGCAGGGTACCGACCACTCTTAGAACTGCAAGCATGTTGGGGAAGAACTTCACATCTGCCAGCTGCAGTGTCTGATGGAGAGTGGAGGAAAAGGTGTCGTCCTTGCCCCTGTGACTCCATTTAACCCACCAACACTCCAGCTCGGCAGGGAGAGTGCCTGTGTTTGGGATGTCATTTTTATATACTTCTATGTTTTCCTCCTGAGGTTTGCTTGATTTATTCTGCTCCAGGACAGCAGGGACCAGCGACAAACATTTTAGGGCCTTCAGGTGGTTCTCACAGAAGAGTTCCTTCATTTCTCGTATGATATGGTTAACCACGGGCACAGACAGGTGCTCCTTGTAGTAGTGCTCTGGCTGTATTTCGGCTCCAGACTCTGACTGGTACTTTCTCAAGAATGACCTAGGGATCTTGACTGGGATCTCCAGGGCAGCAGCTAGGTTGACAGCTTCATCATGCCAGAACTCATGGTAGACATCAACATTGTCAGACACCTCCACCAGTGAGTGCAACACAGCTGTTAAACTGTTTGCAGCAAAATAGGCATCTGCTGCGTCCCCCTGCAGGTTCTTGCCAAAGGCCTGAGTAAGCGACAGAGTGTTTTTCAGCACAACCAAGGTCATGACAAATTCAAAGTCAGCTAGTGCTTTTGAGATCTCTAAGGCATCATGTGTGACTTGGTCGCTCCACCTCGTATCTTCATTGTCATGCACACTATCTACGCAGAGTAGTAGAGACTCTATAATGTCGATTGCCACCTCAAATGCATCATGCCTTGTGATCCAGCTGCTGTGACAGACCTCTTTCAGTTTATTGGCTTTCTCTTCTTTATCCTGGTAGAAAATTGAAATGGCATGCTCCAGCTCCAATTGTAGAGCAGGGGAATTACTGAAAAACAACTCAATCTTCTTAAAAGTAGACATGACCAGCTGAACTCCTGACAAAGCCATGCCACTTGCCAGTGAGGTATTTAAAGCACTAGTGGATCTTGGTGTTAGTACTGCCATTGGGTACTTCTCTGTCAGTTTGGTAGCAAATGCTTTAATTTTTCCTGAATGTATGCCGGAGCCGGAGTGAGCCTGACCTCTGCAGTGTTCCATCTTCAAGCCCCACTTATCAGTCAATTCAGACAGCAGTTTCTCTACCAGCGCCTCTTCATTTCCTTCAAAAGAGAAGAATCCAACAAACTTTTCCTGCTGGCAGTTGGCTTGGTCCACATAACGCAAAAACACAGGGAGGTACCATTCGTCTGAGATCCTGACAAAATCATCTGTTACTATTGAGAAGAAGCGATTTTTCGTGACTTCCCCCAAGAGCTCATCTCGAATGCATTTTTCACACACTTCAATCATCTGATTCAGTTGAGTTGGGGAGCAGGACTCTTTAATCAAAGGGTTTTCATCACACTTCTTTTGGGCTTCATCTCCAGCATTCATGCGGTATTCTAACAAAGCCTGAAAATTGCTTGAAGCAAGGCTCTGCAGTTCCTTATTGGCAGGTCCTTTTAAAGGGATGTTTTGCTTCCCCAACAACACAAGAACTTCAAATAATGATCTGAGGGATTCTTTGTACTCCTCTTCCTCTGAAGTCATCTCAGTGTCATCTTTCTTTGTCTCTGGGAAACAGGGTTGGAAATCAGTTTTATGTTTAAAGCAGAAATAATTCATTTCTGACAGTATTTTTAACAGTATATTTAACTTATGACCAACAGCTATCAGATGGTCTTGTTGAGCCATGGTGTCCTACTCAATCAACTCTGCGCTACCAGCTACCAGTCTGTTGTTATTCCATCATTTCATTTTTGTTGACAAACCCCAGACTGTGCTTTAGCCCTGCCTATTTTATAAACCTAAAAAAGTATTTTTTTCAGCGAATCTCTTAATAACAAATATTAAAACAGCATTATGCTTGTAGGTAAAGTATGTAATGTTGGCCATTGGTCTAGTTGCCATTTTCACTGTTTCACTGTTTAAAGATGCATTCACTGATATTCAGCCACTAGATTTCTCACTAGATCGAAAAAAAACTATGTGGTGTTTACATAGGGTACGATAATTATCGTATGCTGTATGATTGAACTAAGTTCAGATCAAACTGTCAAACTATGCATTGCAGATCAAATATGACTCAAGATCCTGCAATTGCCTAGCACGCACTCGACCCCCTACAGTTTGGATATAGGGAGCACATTGGTGTGGAGGACGCGATCCTCTACATGCTCCACCGGGCTCACTCTCACCTAGATGAGCCAGGTGGTTATGTGAGGATCTTGTTCTTTGACTTTTCAAGTGCGTTCAACACCATCCAACCCCCCATGCTTAGAGACAAGCTCGACAGCATGGGGGTGGATCCCTCCCTCACCTCCTGGATTACGGACTATCTGACAGGGCGACCACAGTTCGTCAGACTGGGTAAATGTGTCTCAGGGACGGTGGTGAGCAGCACGGGTGCCCCACAGGGGACTGTCCTGGCGCCGTTCCTGTTCACACTGTACACCTCTGACTTCACCCACAACACTAAGTCCTGCCACATCCAGAAGTACTCTGATGACACAGCTATCGTGGCGTGTGTACGGGGGGGACAGGAGGGGGAGTACAGGGACCTGGCGGCGGCCTTCTGTGACTGGAGTGCACAGAACGGCCTACTCCTGAACACCACTAAGACCAAGGAGATGGTAATGACTTCCGCAGGTCTAAGCCCCCCCTTCACCCAGTCAACATCGGAGGAAAGGACATTGAGGTGGTGCACTCATACAAATACCTAGGTGTGCACCTGGACAATAAACTGGACTGGTCCTTGAACACTGAACACCTCTACAAGAAGGGACAGAGTCGGCTGTTCTTCCTGAGACGGCTAAG
>OMKL01154800.1:1682-12616 GCA_900302295.1 Parasudis fraserbrunneri | reverse complement strand
TCACTGATGAATGACTCCATGGTCTCACCTTGTTTCTGATTCCTTGAATGGAACTTGTGCCTTTCCATTGTTTTGTTGCTCTGGGGAGTGCATATTTCACGAAACTTCTTTTTTAGACATTCAGGGTCCTCCCTTGATTCTGCAGCGGAGATCAACCTTCCATTTTCTCCCGGTTCGCGCACTTCAGCTGCATAGACAAACGAACGCTCCCGCTCAATGGCTTCTGGTCCAGCAATGTTGAGGAGGATGTAAGCCCTAGTCTTTGCAGGCTTGTCGTGGTGCGCCGCAGCAATAAAAATATCATACTCCCTCTCGAAGACACGCCAGTTCTCTGCGATGTTTTCATCAAAAACAACAGGGTCGGGTCGGCGAAATCCGTCGGCCATGGTTAACGTTGATCAATGTAACGTTAGGCTAAGGTGTACAACTGGCTAGCAGTAGCCTGTAACTAGAGCAGAATAGTCTATCTTGCCACGCGCGAAAAAACAAAACAAAACAAAATCACAGGCGAGTAGGTCGTACCTTATTCTGACACCATGTAGAATTGACTGATGGTGCATGAGTAAACACTCGAAGGTGTAGATCAAAGTGCTAAACTTTAATAGTAAAACTCCGGTGGTATCACAGATTCTTCAAATACCATTCGCGCCTACTGAGCAAGCCTACGTAATGACGTTATACATATACATAGCCTATGGCGCCCCTCGGTGGACAGAATACAATCATTCAGTGCAATGATCTACACACAGTAATTCCTAATATCATCACTGACAGCTGAGGGTGGGCAAAGTGACAATTTTGACATTAAATTACAAGTAAGCAGTAACATGAGGAAGTGGTTCCAGGCAGCCGCTCGAGAGTAACGTGTGTTACAATGTTTTTCCGCTTTCTGATCTGTTGTCTGGTTGTTTTGTTTTGTTTTCAACTTGTCTTTTAAAAGGTGTTTTCAATGTGTTACATCTGCCAAAATTATGCCTATGTACAATACAAACTTTTTCAAGTACTCACCGCAATTCCTACAGACCTTCAGGAAACACGCTTCCCCACTGCCCCCGCAAGTCCAAGAGAAACTGCGGTGTTTTGGGATCAAGTGCACCAGAAGCAGGCCGAGAGGAACAACAGCCGCTAAGGGCAAACAGAGAAACATAAATAAAGCTAGTCCAAAGTAAAGCTAGTCCAAAGCAACGCTAGTCCAAAGTAACGCTACTCCAAAGTAAAGCTAGTCCAAAGTAACGCTAGTCCAAAGTAACGCTAGTCCAAAGTAACGCTAGTCCAACGTAACACTAGTAGTAAGTCCTTGACATTGCCTGTCATTTATCTGTTTTTGCAAATTAACTCTTCATATATTGTTGTGCATCTGACAAATAAAGAACTTGAACTTGAACTTGAGCTCAGAACTAGACTCCCTAGTTCAGTATCTACCCTGGTTGTAGGGACGCATTACCATCCACTATGGGCTAATGAGAAGGTTCTACAGCAGAACACAGTGAATTATCTTATTAACACTATTGATGTGATCAGAGCGGCCTCCCCTCCAATGGGGCTCAATTTCTGTGGAGATTTCAACCATCTGCCAATGAAGATGTTGACAAATTTCCACCCAGACATGAAGCAGGTGGTCAAAGAAAAAAACCTGGGGGGGTTCCATCCTTCATCTGATCGTAACCAACCTCTCCAACACTCCCACTGTTCTGGCTCCACTTGGCTCCAGTGATCACAAAAGTCCTCCGATCTCCTCTAACAGCCAACCAGGGAAGAGAATGGAGACAACATGGAAAACAGGGAGGCTGAAGGGGCATAACAGAAAGGAGGCCTCGGCGTGGTGCATGGCCAGCACAGACTGGACCCCTGTCTATGAGGCAGAGAACATCGACTCCAAGGTTGAGATCTTCAACTCTGCAATACAAACCGCACTTGATGTCTGCATGCCTTTAAAGAGGAGGAAAATAACCACACTTGATAAACCATGGATGACAGACCAAACAAAAGCCAGCATAAAAAAAAAGACAAAAAGCTTTAAACAGATGGAAAACAGTGGAATGGAGTAGGAGGAGAAACAAAGTGCAAAGGCTCATAAAAACCGCAAAGAAAAATGACTACAAAAATGAAATCCAGGACTGGAAGAAGAAAAACCCTAAGGAGTAGTGGGACTTTATAAACAAAGGCCTTGGACGGAAGAAAACATCAGGAGGGAAAATACAGTTTGATGGAGTGGAGGATGACAAGGTGGCTGATATTCTCAATAGTTACATAATAGTTACAGAGGCAAGGATAAGCACCACTCCGCTCTCTATGTTCCCTTTACTCCTCCCAACTCTTCCCCAGGAAGAACTGTGCAGCATAGGCTAGATGAAGCAAGCCCTGACAAGGCTCAGCCCACTAAAGGCCTGTGGGCCTGACGGTCTTCCAGCCTGGCTGCTCAAGGAGCATGCTGAGGACCTAGCTCCTGTCCTCAGGTGTCCCTACAGCATGGAAGACATCCAACATCCAAAGCCTCAAACCCCAGCGCCCCAACTGACTGGAGGCCCATCTCATTAACATCATACCTTGGAAAAATACAGGAGAGATTAATTATGAACAAACTCATGCCAACAGATACTTACCTCCCAAAGTCTAGCACCACCACCGCCCTTGTCAAAGCCACACACTCTTGGCTAATGGCCACCGATACCAAACAGCAAACAATGGTGAGGGTGTTGCTAGCAGACTTGTTGCTGGGATACACAGCTACACCACTGGAAGAAGGCAGATGGTGGTCGCCAACGACACCTACGGCCCCTGGTCAGAGGTCGTATCTGGTGTGCCCCAAGGAGGGTGGTCTCCCCATACCTTTTCCTCCTCCACAAGTCCACACAAAAGACTATTTTGAGGACACTATGGACATGGGCTACACTGATGACATGGGGCTGTCTCTGGCCATCCCTTTGACTGACATTCACAGCGATACATCTATGGTGATGGAGGCCAAGCAGCTGGACAACTGGGCTGCATCCAATAACATGTTGCTAAATGGAAAAAGATCTGTGGAGCTGAGAATCTGCTTCTCCAGGAATCCACCCCAACCTGCTCCTCTCTCTCTCTAAGAGGACAGGAAGTCCTTGGCTTCCACCTGGACTCTGACCTCAGCGGTGACACTCACATAGAGCAGTCAGTGAGGAAAGGTTTTGACTGTCCTCACCAGACATGGCTGACCCTGTGAGGACCTAGTTACCATCTACACTACCTTGGTCAGGCCATGTCTGAAGTATGGTGGTGGCCTCCTTGTAGGATGCAACAAGAGGCTGGGGGCACTGCTGCTCTCCAGACGCAGCTCAAACCTACCACATCTCTCTTCCCTACAGAGGACGAGAGAACAAGCAGCTATTCAGCTGATGAGAGAGATGACAGACACACGACATCCACTTCATGACCTGCTCCCACAGAAAAGAGCAGACAAAACAAACCAGGTGCTGCAGAATAACAACACATACACAGAACTCCAGAACAGAAAAACCAGAACAGAACAGAACAACCAGAACAGAACTCCAGGCCAGAACAGAACAGAACTCAAGGCCAGAACAACCAGAACAGAACAGAACAAACAGAACAGAACTCCAGGCCAGAACAGAACAAACAGAACAGAACAAATAGAACCGAACAAATAGAACAGAACAAACAGAACAGAACTCCAGGCCAGAACAGAACAAACAGAACAGAACAGAACAGAACAAACAGAACAGAACTGAACTCCAGGCCAGAACAACCAGGCTAAGAGCAGCAACCCTTCCCACTGCAGTTAGACTTTACAAGACTGATAGTAAACAAATGCTATTTTATGTGTAGTTAATTGTTTTTCATGTGCTTTTATTGTGTGTATGTGTGTGGGTGTGTACACATAAGGTATGTGTTTGTGTGCGTATATAAACATTTTCTTTTATGTACCCTGTAAATTCTGCTTTTAACTGTGAGCATGAATCAATAAACTCAAACTCAAACTCAGCCTAACCTTTCTATAAATGTTTAACCACAGTAGCATAACAGTAAATGGGTTTTGGCAATACAACATCATGAGTGGAATGTGATGAATTTAAGAGGCCTTGAGCAGTTTTGAGTGACAGATATTAAGATGCACTCCTCGCTCAGGACGCGCCCCCCACCCCAGCCCGTGACAGCAGGGAGGATCATCCACAGGTTACTGTGAGGTCCGCCGGCGGTGCCGATACATTGACTAGGTGTGTCAGCTGACGTACTTCGTTTAGGATGTGTAGACTTGAGTTTGCTGTGCCATAACCGGTCTTTTTGGAACAACCGGAGGACCGGTTGGCTGCTCCATCACATTCACCAGCTGCCCGACTTTCAGTAAGGGGTGCTTAACGTTGTCGTGCTCGTTAACGATGTCTTTTGACAGCGAGCGGAGGCAAAGTGTCGCATCCGTTTGCATTCTCCTTTACTTAACGGTTCATAGTCCATGAAATATGATTTAAAAAATACTTGGTCCAATTCCTTTTTTCTGTCCCATCACGGTTGGGCCTTTGCGTGCAGTGAAGAAACGTTCTCAAATCATCACCCCTTTTCTCTTGTTCTCTCTGCTGCGCCTCTCTCTCTAGAAAATACAAATTCACCGTCCAAAATGAATATTAATACTTTGAATGACAAAACAAATGTATTTTACTATTATTTAGTCTATATATCTACAGTATTATATAGGCTATATTTATCATGAAATATTTTATTCTATACTTGTTAAAACATTTTTATTATGACAGCTATAGTTAAGCTCACCTTTTGATTTCTTCTCAACATGGTCTAGTAGCAGACTTTCATGTTTCTGAGAAATGTGTCTTTTTAGATTCCAAAAGGAATCTTTTCTGACTGCAACAATATCACTGCATTCTTTTTCTTCTACATTATTGTCGTCTGTTTGTGTTACAGGAATAGTACACATGTATGATTTCTCAGCTTCCTTTTGGAAGTACTTGGTGAACTCCATTGTCGACGATTTTTGACAGAAAATAGTGTGGGCAGATAGGGCACTTGGCGCACAATACCCAGATGCATCCTGGGTCGTAATGCTTACCGGAGCCAAACCTGAGCGGTATGGGGCGGGAGAGAAGGCAGGAAACCTGCTTCATGCTCCGTTCAGAATCCTCCCGCGCCGCTCACATGCGCTGATTTCTAAGAATCTATTATTTTGATGCACTGTTGCTTCTAGCAACGGGCGCATATAGCCAGCGTCAGTAAACGCGAATCAGCATCCAAAGCCGATTGGGCCGGCACTATTTTGGCCGGACCAATCGCCTTCAGTGAGAGGGAGGCCAAACCTATCTTGAGTTGTGAAATCATGCAAGATTCATCTGGCTTGCAAGGCTAGGTATGGGATGAATATTGCTCAGAAGTCTGAGCTAACTTCCCTCACTGCACACCGAGCTGAAAACTTGATACATTTCCTACATTATTATTCCTAACCCTAGCCCTGACTCTAACACTTCTGGAGGTTGTGAAAACATTTGACTCTGAACCACCTAGGCGCTGCCAACTCTCAAAGAGAGACTAACCAAGTCCTTCTCACTTCCTGTGAAGTGTTACGTGAGTTACATACGATAGTTTACTGCTCCATTCACCCCAACATGAGGAGACTAGAGCAGGCTCCATTCACCCCAACCTGAGGAGACTAGAGCAGGCTCCATTCACCCCAACCTGAGGAGACTAGAGCAGGCTCCATTCACCCCAACCTGAGGAGACTAGAGCAGGCTCCATTCACCCCAACCTGAGGAGACTAGAGCAGGCTCCATTCACCCCAACCTGAGGAGACTAGAGCAGGCTCCATTCACCCCAACCTGAGGAGACTAGAGCAGGCTTCCATTCACCCCAACCTGAGGAGACTACTGTAGAGCAGGCTTCATTCACCCCAACCTGAGGACACTAGAGCAGGCTTGAATTCCTGTAATGACCATTTGCGGTTCACTTTGGAATATAATATGGAACTCAACCTTTTTTTTTTTAGACTTACAGGTTTATAAAAGTGGCAAAATAATTCAAACTGATCTCTTTTGTAAGCCCACGGACCGAAATGCCATGCTAAGTTCTAAAATGTCTGCTTATCAGTCAGTTTCAGGTTGGGGCTCAGAGGACCAGCAGTGCTGACACATCTGACTCAACACAGGCCACAGACCTGGTCACAGACCTGGTCACAGACCTGGCCACAGACCTGGTCACAGACCTGGCCACAGACCTGGTCACAGACCTGGCCACAGACCTGGCCACAGACCCGTCTAGCAGATTCCTCAGCAGAGGATACAAAGCGAGTGGCTGACCCAACTAAGGAACAATCTACAAGATTGTTTGGTCAAGTCAGAGATGTGCCCACATTGCGCACCGACCTTCCCTGTTGTGCCAGACGGCGATTACAAGTGTGGCAGCTGCACCCAGTTCACTTACACGCATAAATGTAAGAGATTCAGCCAGCCACACACCGGTCGGGACATCTCTGTACGTGGTGCCGTCACCTCTAGCACCACGCATGTTGGATATCTCATCCGTTGTCCTCGTGGCCTGGCTTATGTTGGCAAAACATCTTTAGTGTTACGCACCAGGATTAGAGAACACAGGAGTAACATCAGAACTAGGGATGAACGTAACCCTGTGGCTGTTCATTTTAAACAAGCCGGTCATAATGTCAGCGCACTGAGATATGTTGGTGTGGATCTATTTCAACACCGTGTCTCCCAACGGTCTAATGTCTAAACACTCTAAATGAGGAATCTGATATAAAACCCTTTCTGTGATTCTCTTCCCCCTGCTTTCCTGTAACCTAAATGACTAAACTGTAATTGTAACTGTAACTGTAACCTAGTTATGCTAGTGGCTAAAAAAAACTCTTGTAATTGTTTTTTTTTATTGTTTTTTTTTTATACAATGAGTTTAACTATTATTCTTAAATGATATATACATTTTTCTTTTTACTTTTTCTATTATGTATCTCTACTATATATATTTTTCTATTATGGATTATTAAATGTTTCTATGTATTTGCACTATCTTTACTATATTATTAAATGGCCAATGAGCTATAGCCTACGTAATTGACAGTGATGTCAGTGTGATGTCATTGGCTTGTTGCCTCTATATACCCTTCTACCTGTCATGTGAGTCATTTGCCTGATGACTCAACCTTGTTGGGTTGAAACATTGCTGTTTAGTGAATAAAGAAGAGGGAGCTGTAATCCAGTGAGCGGAATCCATTTCCTTCCGTCTTCATGCTACTCAATCAAGGGAAGGACTGTCTCTGAGCAGTCGAAGGTTCTGAACATTCTGACACTAAATCAACACTAAATTAACACTAAGTAACACTAAGTCTGACTCTAAATCAGTGTTTTTCTTCTTTTCCTGCATCTTGTCATGTATCATCTTCCACCAGACCACATCCAGACCACAAGACCTCATCCAGACCACATCCCGAGGTGGTCAGGCTCGCATTCTGATCAGATTTCATAGGTGTGTGGACAGAAATCTTGGCACAATGTGGTCAGACTACTGGCTACGTCATTAAAACCAGGCCCCATGCCCCACTGAGTCTCCCAGTATGCCTAGGATACTACCAACATTTTGCACTGAAGATGGATTATTATTGCTACTCTGTTAAATGGACTGCATTTATACAGCGCTTTTATCCAAAGCACTTTACAACTTATGTCTCACATTCACCCATTCACTCACACATTCACACACCGACAGCAGAGGCAACCATGCAAGGTGCCAACCTGCTCGTCGGGAGCAGTTAGGGGTTAAGTGTCTTACTCAAGGACACTTCGACACGCTGCCGGGAGGAGCCGAGGATCGAACCGGGAACCTTCAGATTACCAGATGACGGCTCTACCTCCTGAGCCACTGTCACCCTGTTAATTCAACTTTTAATAATAGACTCAGTTTTATATTTTTTGCCTCACACACAGCTGATGAAATATTTAATGTTGCACATGATGTTATTATATTGGGCAAATGGGATAGGCTAGAGCATGCACATACAGACTCGTTCTCTTTCTCCCTCTCTCTCACTCTCCAACTGGGGCAGCGAGTGACGCCAGTCTCTCTCCTCTCCTCTCCTCATTTTTAAGTGTCAGTAAATTCGAATTTTGCTGACCTTATCCATTGTTTTGAGCACAATTATAGGTGAAAATGTCTTCTTAGAAGATGTATTCCCCTGAACTCACTGGTGAAAATTAAAGTAAACTGACACTGATTAGAGGACTGATCTGAGATGAACTGCTTTCTGATGATGGGATGATTGTAGTTGCTCTCTGTGATTTGTATCTGTGTTTTGAAAATGGGTATTTATTAAAAGTAACGTTCAAAACCTTGCCCTATTATGTCATCGTTGCCATAACCTAATGAACCCCCCCCCCGTATCGCCGTGCTTTCAGGTTTAGCCCATCAGATGACAGACAGGATAGGCTATAGAAATAGAATATTGAGGCTGTATTAGTCCAGACACATGTGTTTCCATAGAGTTATTCAGTTATTATAGAAAGCTGTTAACCAGTGAGAAGATGGATGAAAACTATTGTTGATAATAACAGACATAACATTTTAAACAAGAAGAACATGGCTTCTCTCGCCTTTTACCAGATTTATTTCACCATTATGTATTTTTTGCGGGAACATGAGATCCAAACACAGATCCAACCACAGAGTTAGCATTCAATTGTGGACATGAGGTCTGTGTTCTGATCTGGCGCATTGTGTCGCCTGTGGTGGAACCGAGGTCAATCAATTTATGCACGTGAACAGATCTCAGGAGTAAATACAAATTTATGAATCAAACAATCAGGTCAAAAATACAAGATACAAGATCTGCAAGCAATGAGCTGAAATGATCTGTGTCAGACGGCCGTCTGATGACAGATCCCTTTCTCCAGCCCAGGTTGGGCCTTTTCTAGGATTTTTCGGATCAGGGGGGGCTGATGGGACCAATGTTTACAGGGCCCTCAGGCCGGACCAGACATGAAGAAGGATCAAAGTGAGGGGGTAAAGATAAGAATGATCAAAGTTGGAAAGATGGGGGGGAGAGATAAGACACAAGGGGACAGGGAGGAATGGGCAAGGGTGGGGTGGGTGAGGAAGAGATAAGAGGACGAGAGGGGGGGAGAGATAAGTCACCTGAGGACGGTGGGTATATGAGAGGGCAAAAGGTGAAGACATGATGGGGTGGGAGATAAGGGGAGGAAGAGATGGGGGACCTTAGGACCTTAGCCAGATGTGAAAAGGGGATGGGGGTGGGAGAACCCTGACAGTATCAAACGAATAAATGTGCTAAGTATTAGCAAAGTGGGTTGACGTTCTCGTCTTTTAATATGATGCGTGATGAAACCAATAATCAACAGCCTGGTTTGTATTTCAACATGAATGTTTTAAATTCATGAGGCAACAGCAAAAATGATCACATTTAGTTCAGTCAACCAATAGGCTATGTTTGCTTCGTACGCACTAATAAATGGTCTAACATGTCGAAGAAGTGAAGTGTCTCCTAGATCACTGTGTGACAAAGAAGAAAAAACATAAAATCTAACAAAAATGTATCAAGCAAAGGTGCAGAGTGAAGTGAAAATATTGTTAAACCAGTGTCCTTAAAGTAATGAATGAAAGGAATACGTTTAATCTGAAAGTGTCAGGCCTCATCCTCCTTGCAGATTCTACTATTTCAAGACCGCATGTCTCATGTAGTTAGACCAGGAATTCCTCTTAGTAACTTAATAGTTAAAAACTGAAGCTCACTGTGAAAATATATTCACTCTGTAGGTAATAAATGGTCTGAAGCGAAGATGTTCTTACCCATAGAGACATGTCTGTTGGTTGGCACAGTGGTGCAGTGGTTAGCACTATCGTCTCATAGTGCGAAGCATCTGGGTTGGAAGGGGGCCTTTCTCTGTGGAGTTTGTATGTTTGCCTATTGTGCTGGCTTTGACCGAGGCACAGCTGGGGTCAGCCGCTGGGCACCTCTCTGTGGCTGCCCGCTGCTCCTAAGTGGGTAGGATGGGTCAAATGCCGCGGAATAGTTTCCCCACGGGGATAAATAAAGTGTAATTTAACTTACTAGTTGGGACTCTCTAAGATCGAGGAAAAGAGAGATGTCAATATGAAAGCAGATGTCCTGAAAAGTGTTGGGACAGTGCGCTAAAATGTTGAAGTATTGGGATAGTGAGTTCAAATTATGTTTTTCTTTTGCTTCATTTATGTTTGATGTAAAACATGCATTCTACAACGTTAAAATAAGCAGGGTCTGGATCCATGATTCTGATTGGCTAGTAAGCGTCACGTGACCTCCATTTTGCGGGGTAAATCACACGATCTATCCCACTTGGGACTTCTGTCGCAGATGAATACTCTACAATTTTTTCTACAATCTTGTAAATAACTTTTTTAATAATATCTAGTAGTCTAACTGTTGTAGAAAAGCAATTAACCCGGGGTTAATAGCTCACAAGGGGTAAATGTGTGGATTTACGCCCGGTTCTAAGTCTAAATCCCTCGGCTGCGCCTCAGGATCCGACTATACAACCGGGTGTAAATCCACCCATTTACCCCTTCCTCTTGGGGTTAATTGCTTTAGTAGACCCTACATTTGGTACAATAAATAACCCCTCCACAATGTCTGAATACATGTTTGATGGTATATACACTGTATATTTCTAAATACTTACATGTTTGATAGTACTGTATGTACACTGTGTATTTAAGCTGACCAAGCTGCAGCGGGTGATACGCTCTGCGGAGAGGCTGACCGGCGGTACCCTGCCCTCCCTCGAGTCCCTTTTCCAATCCAGGGCCGAGAAGAGGGCTAGGAAGATAATGAAGGACCCCTACCACCCGGGCCACGGTCTCTTTGTACCGCTCCCTTCCGGTAAGAGGCTACGGCTGCCAAAGGGCCGACAAGGTCCGCCATAGACTCAGTTTTTTCC
>OMKL01154793.1:16695-36019 GCA_900302295.1 Parasudis fraserbrunneri | reverse complement strand
TCACAGCAGGTGTTCTAGCTCTCAGTCTTCTCCAGTTCCCACTCAGGGGCTGCAGAATACACAGAGGTCAGTATCAGAATCTCAGAGGTGTTACTAGACTGGCAGGATCTTGCAGGAAACACAAACATATTATAAGTCAATATTATTATGCTGTAACGGTGCAGTGATCAAGGAGATTTTGTGCCTTTGATGAAAAGACATAAAACTTTTTAAAACCTGTGATATACAGAGTATGAATAGGACAAGGTGATCAAAGAGGGCAGAGGGTGATATAACCTTCTGTAGCAACCCCTATTCAGTGTGCTGTATCAACATTTGTTGATGTGTTGGAGTGAGGGTGAGAGCGAGTAAGAGAGGGAGGTGGAGAGAGAAAGTTTAAAAGGTCTTCGCATGGAGTGTTCATGGCTTTGATTAATGGTGCTCATGATTTAACACCTGCTGTTTTAATGTAGCCACTGTAAGTAACTGATCTCAACATGCTTGCGTGAGCGGCGTCCCCATTTTAAATAGCCTCCTAAATTTATCATCTTTTGGGAGGTCATTTAAACCCTGACGTGTTCACGTTTCGGCAGCGAGAGAAGGCCCTAAAATCATTAATCATAATGAAAACTGGACAGAGAGAAAAAACAATTCACCTTTAAATTAGGTGTACAATTCACCTTTTAAATTTACCATATGGCCACTTCTATTCCATTTTTATTTGGAGCAACCAATGACATGGGATGTTCTCAGAAAAATTGTAAATTCAGAGGCTTAAGTTGCCTTCTTTTCTTGATCCTCCAATCACAACTGTTGCTTTCCTTGGACGAAAGGTTGTAATTGGAGGATCAAGAAAAGAGGGCGGAGTTTGAGGTAGGTCAATTACTTACTTAAATAGTATAGTCTGATTATCATTGTCTGTATGTGAAAAAGAATGATACTGTCTTCACTTCCTGGCAGACAATAAACTGGAAAATGGGCTTAGAAAAAGAGAAGATGGTCAGGTAACATCCCCCAAATGTTTTATAATAGCCTATCCTACCGTATAAAGTCCTTGAGAGTGATACTTTGATTTGAGGATGATACAAGGCTATAAACTGGGTACTTATTTCCTGGTCTGATAATATCAATGTGACTACAGTGTGCTGTGCTCTTTGCCTGAGAGCAACTGTTAGCCCAACCCCTCCCCCTTGCATTCCTTGAATATGGGGCCCTGTCCAGAAACAACACTTGTGTCGTCGACACTTGGGGAGATCTCTAATAACTGAATTATAAATATGCAACATAGGCTATGTCGACTTTGCCCCCTGATGGCTAAGATCATTAGTGAACACCCATTCAGCTTACATTTGCCCAATCCCTTCAAACCCACCTACAGTAGACCTGGGAGAGGGAGGTGGAGTGAGCGCTCAACAGACATGATTGAAACAAATCCCATACCATGTCTATGAATGAATGAAGCCATAGTAAGTTCTTTCAGGCATCAGCTGGCAGAGAGTATTTCTCTCTATTAAGCGGTGGCAGCTGTTTTAACCAGTGGGTGGAGCATTGATAACATTCAGCTGTCAACAAATATTTTAAGTCCAATGCATTTGAGGCTGTCACAAAAGCCCATGGCAGCTTGCGTAGTGGCTGATACACCCTTTTGTGCTGCTACATGTGATGTCACACTTTTGTCACAGCAGAGGAAGAGCAAATAGCCCTCCTTTGTGGCCAACTATGACAGGTGCATGGGTGATTCCACAACACCTTATAAGGATTCATTCAGACCTGATTTCAACTAGGATCCCAGTTATGTTATGGGCTTTGGTAAACAGAATGTGGCTTGGAACTAAGGGAACTGGGTACACCACCATGCTATAGTATAGTGGTAGGTTATACAGGGCTGGGCAATGATTCAATATCATCATGTATTGCATTTCACTCAATGTGATAATATTGTCATGAAATTATTATATTGTGATAAAATAGTACACAGTGCTGTTATCTAAACTGATGATAGCCTAACAAGCATATATGCACTACAGTTTCTCACAAAATCAGATTTGAAATATTTGAGGGAGTATTATTGCAATATCACAGTGTTGGTTTGATATCACATCACGGTACATAAATCAGTTAATTGTCATTATACATCACATGATTAGCTACAGCTAAGCAGATATCATGATATGGGCCTAATGCATACTGATATAGAAAGACCATTCTAATAATTGCCATGATATCAGTTTATTCAGCATCTCCCAGCCATAAGCCATGCAATTTGGGATGAAAAGGAAATTGGGCAAATTTACCTACTTTTAAATGGGACATATTATGTATCTTTTAAAAAAAAATGTAAGACTTCCTTGAATCTGTGGAACATGTTTGTTACGGTTTTTGCAAATACAATAAATCTAATTTTAATAATTTATTTTCCAGCACCTATTTCTTCCCTTGTATTGGCCATGCCGCTTTAGTGGGTATAGCACACACCAAATTGTAAATTAATTATTTCTTTCCCTGCCTGGCTACCCCACACCCGAGTAAAACAAACTTTTACAAACAGGGCAGTACATTAGTTAAGCAGTGTTCCCAGCTCCAAAGCTGATTAATCAAAGATAATAGGCCCTTTTCACAGCAGCATTTTGACATGTCATCGCAGGGTAAAAAGAGGTGTAATAATTAATTATGGCCCCATTCCATTTAGGTGTGCCAGGGCCCTGGTATTGTGCAAGCTGTCTCACCTGGCCTGGCTTTGACACACCTAAATGGAATGGGACCATGATTAATGTTATTAATTACACCTGTGCTTACCCTTCGATGACATTTCAAAATGGCCACCATGAAAAGGGCCTATTTATTGCTTGTTTCCCCCTTGTGACATCACCAAGGGCAATACTTATGAACAGCTTGATTAGGCTTGTTAATCTGAATACTTCAAACCTTGGCCAAAGGCAAGGAATGTTTCGTCATTTTCCCCCAACACCTAAATAACATTTCAGACTGCCAGATCCATGCAAAGACAAGGCTAACCCCATTTTCCATTATGTTCCCTTTAAAGGATACATGGTCAGGAGCTGTTCTCCCAAGAAAGGTGCTGAACTTGGTGAATTTCAAGTCCTAAAGAGAACTTTGAGCGTGTTTGCTTGTAACAATATATGCCTTGACGTTTGACCTTATTTTTTAGGCTTTAAAATGCCAGTCTGTCACAATAGATATACTGGGATGTAAGACAACAACCCCAACGAGATAGAAGAGAAATCACAGGGGGGATTCCAAGGGACTCCCCCTTTCTCTCTCTCTCTCTACCTCTCTCTCTCTCTCTCACTGTCTCTCTCTCTCTCTCTCTCTGCCCCTTCTCAGCGCCCCCTCCCTCCGCTCTCTCCCTTTCCCCACTCCCTCACGCGCGCAGAGTTTTCCGTCCTGTGTCAAGATAACATCGTTAACAAAGACCACCTGACGGTAAGAGAACGGACAAATGGAAGCAGTCGAGAAAACTCTCACTTACCAAGAGGACACTGGACTTTATAGAAAGCTGCTCCCAGACGACAAGGACAAGGACAAATGCCACCGTGAAACGAAAAGCGACGAATCAAATTATGTTGATCTGGATGACCTGCTTGATATGAAATCAGACGGCACAAAAACCGTGAAAGTGACTTTTACAGGTGAGGGGAATCAGCTCGCCGTTATTAAGTGTGATAGTGGCACCTTGAGCCCAAATGATCGCAAGGTTTGTGACAATGAGGACAAAATCATTTCAGAGGACTCTGCTGGGGAACATTCAAAGGACAAGTGGACCGACAGGCCTGTTTCGGGTGAGCTTCCATCGGAAACTTTGTTATTGATAGGAGTTCCAAACACCAATGTGGACTTTGAAAATGGGAATGATAAACAGCTCCAAACCGAACTTGACCCAGGTGATTGTAATGAAAATGTTTGCAGTGATAGTGACGAGCTGCAGTACACGGACATGTATTTGAACAGTAAAACGGAGTCTGATGACAGTGCAAGTGTGGTGCTGTCAGACCATTGTGAGCCCGATACAGTTGAAGACGAATCACACTACATTACTACGCACGAAATACAACTGACAGAACTCGACCACGACGTAGATTATGATCTTGGACGGGGAACTTGGGATTTTGAGGATGATAATCTTGTTTATTCATTTGTGGATTATGCCTCTTTTGAAAGCGATGAAACGCATGAGGGAACTTTGATACTTGAAGGCAGGAGCCAGACGAAAGTAAAAAGTAGCAAGGCGCAATCTAATATTACGCATCAACGCAACAGGGGAGCAGTTGTCAGCACCGAGCAGGAGAGTGATCTTTGTGACTCGGACAAATGCGCCAGCTCAGATGAAAGCATGTGCAAAAACCAAAACGGTGGTGAGAATACTGGAGGACAAATTCACTTGTCAATCAAGACCTCCTCTAAGGCATTAAACGAGTCTAACAATATCCATGAGAATGACAACATTTGCTACCATACTAAGCACGTGGGAGACAGGAGTCACTTCTTCTTTACAAGCACTGACGCCAGAGCGGAGGGCTTGAGCGATAGAGCCCAGTATTTCATTCCTGCCCCGGGACGTCAGCACCTTGCAACCAAATTAAGAGGGAAAGATGTTAATGAGTATTCCAGCGGTGCGTCGAGTTCGATTAGTGAACTGGATGACGCCGATAAGGAGGTGCGTAATTTAACCGCGAAGTCCTTCCGGAGTTTGGCATGTCCCTACTTTGATGCCATTAATCTTAGCACTTCTAGCGAGTCGTCAGTGTCTGAATATGGGATTGGGTTAAACAAGTGGTCCGCCTATATGGACCTTAAGTATGGCAATATGTCTCAAGGAAGAGAGAAGAATGTAACTGCCCGTAAGAGCTCAAGTGCAACATTCGAAATGAGTAAGAATTCAGACAGTAAGAACAGACATGGCAAGCCAATTAGCAGTAAGAAAGCTCCCCAAACAAAAACGAACAAGAAAATGACAAGTACTCAGCAAGCATCCCCCTCTACCAAAAAGGTAGAACTCAAAGACCCATTTCAACCAAAGGAAGGTGAGGTTATCACTTTGACAGAAACACTGAATTTTTGTTGCAATTTTGAAGCGGGGTTACCTGAAGGCGCAAGGCGTCCAAAATGTTCCAAAAATGCGCATGGATCACGTTCCAAGGATGAGGTTACAGGCGCTGCGCTGGGTGCCAAGTCGGGGTGTGAAGTGCATCAACACGTCGATGCAGGGGACGGCGTGGGAGACACACACAAGAAGGCAGTTTTCGCATCAAGTCTCTTGAAAAATGTCATTTCCAAAAAGATGCAATTCGAACATGAGCGCAAGATGGAGAGGGGAGAAATACGGGACACATATCCGTCTCACTCACCGTGCTTTCAGTGCAAGGATCAGGAGGGAATGAAAGAGAGAAGTCTAGCAAGAGGCATGCATAGGCAAGCCTCAGAAACAAGTTCAGGATTCACCGCCAATTCTCCTGACGAACAATGCATAGAGGGAAGTAGGTCTAATTTGTGTGAGCCATCAGAGGAGCAGAGGGGCAATGATGCGTTAGATAGCTCACCTTCAAAAGAAAAAGGGCATGATGAGAAAACAGATGTAGGCGAGCCTCCAAAGGGACAGCTTAACCGTAGTCAAAATAGTGCATTTAAATCGTGGAAGGAAGGCGAGCAAGAACCCCAGAAGGAGCTTGAAATCGACAAAGTGTTAAGTGACTCACCACCGACAAAAGAAAACACAGTGGAGGAAGACTTAGACGCCAACAGCAGGTTGACCAAATTTTCTCAACTTTTTGTTCCAAGCTCCCAGCTCCTTTCAAAGGAGAGGGGTTTATCAGAGGACCCGTTGAGCAATGCACCTGCCATCAGGGCCCCTACTGGTCCACAGATAGGTGAGAGGGAGTTGACCACGGGTAATAACACACACCTGATAGAGAAAGAACACAGTGAGAAGGAGGCAAAGAAACCTGAGATAAAGATCCGCCTGAGGAGCGTGAAAGAAAATAAAGGATATTCACTGAATATTGCCAGCTTGTTAACTCCCAAAATAAGATTTAACACCATCAATACACTGAAGGCAGCAGGTGACTCCAAATGCCACGTGCTTGCTGCTGCAGATAAGATTCCACACTTCACAGTTAGGGACATTAGGGAGAACAAATACAAGTTCCAACCACCAATCTATCATGTCAGAGATGTGCGCAAATTAGTGAAAAGTTCATATCGCTTTGTTTCTCTGGATAATAGTGATAATAAATGTTCCACTGCCCCTCCTGCAACAGTTGATATACATGAGGATAAGGCCAACAAGGCACAGGATAAGCTTTTATTACCATCTCCAATTGTGATTAAATGCCACTCTGTGAAAACAGATTGCAATGTTAAACCATCCGGGGCTATGACTGAAGCATCATCGCAGAAACAAACAGAGACTGACAGGTCATCTCCCCAACTCTCATGTGAAACCTCCAAATGTGAAACTGCATCGTCACATTGGATGGCTAGTAGAGCAGCACCTGTTTTAGCCAAACAGTTCAATCCTGATCGCTCAGAACTGCAGCTGAATATTGAAAGCAAATTGACAAAACAGAGGCAGGAAAAGTTGACAGGTGATTTGGGTGAAAGGAAATCTGAGCCTAAGATACCCAAACAGGCTGCTTTAGAGAAACTAAAAGCTGCTGTCAAAACAATGGAACAGCTCTATGTTTTTGACAGAAATGAATGGAAACGGAAAACCCAGGCTCCTCGCCCTGTCACAGACAGCCATGTCCTTTCTCTTATTGCCCGTGAGGAGCAAGGTGCAGAGGAGATGGGGGCAGCAGTAGGGAGCACGAGACTGAATGACACTGAAACTAACACTGACAGGTTTTCTCAAACTTTGGTAAATACTTCAAGGTCAGAAATATCCAAGGCTCAGCAAGACAAAGGATCTGTGAAAATTATCCATGTACCATACAACGAGGACACCTTTAAGACTCATTCGCAACAGAGTAAAACATTTAGTAACAAAAGTGTTCTCCATTTTGGGAATAGCAATAAGACACCTGTCAACATAAGTAACCTGAGTAATGATATTCCACGAAGTAGTTCACTGTCACAAACACTCTCTATGAAAAGCTCTGTCTCCAAGACCCCTATGGCTCCACTGTCATTGAAAATCACTCCCCCAAAATGTGGGCAGGTGGATCAGGGAAAGGTCAAAAGCAGTCCCACCAGTACGCCTGCTACAGTGGGCAACTCAGACTCTGAGAACTATTTAACCATACCGGGGGGAGGTTACGCAAGTGAAATCAAACTGCCAAACCGAGACCTGGCACTGCCAAACATACTTTCCAGCGAAGGCAATTCTAATGTCAGCCAAACCAACACAGGTGACACCAAGAGACCTGAGCGCTCAGACCAGCCCATGAAAAGGTCTCCTTTCATCATGGAGACCCAATCGCCTGAGCACCCAACTGCTACCATCTACCATCACCCAGTGCCAGCAGCTGTACAAGGGCCTCAACCGCAGGTATTCTGCTTCTCCCCCTCCGTCCCCACTCTGTCACCCTCCCCATCAGCTGGAGAGCCTTTCCCGCAAACCCAGCGAAAGATGCTTTTGGATCCCACCACAGGCCACTACTACCTTGTGGACACACCGATACAGGCCACCACCAAGAGGCTGTTTGACCCTGAGACAGGTCAGTATGTGGATGTACCCATGCCCCATTCGCCAGGGAATCCTGTCACCCCAGTGCCCATGTCCGTGTCTCCCCTGGCACTGAGCCCAGGGGCATACGCGCCCACCTACATGATCTACCCGGGGTTCATCCCCTCACCCACTCTGGCTGCACAGGCGGTGCCACCACAGGCCATATGTCAGTCTGGGCCTGGGGACGCAAGTAGGGAACAAGGGAAACATGCCAGACGCCTCGTGCAGGAAGCTAACATGACAAGTGCTGAGACCCCATATTACAGTGCCACACGAGATGCCACACAAGCACCACAGCGGCTGCCTGTGACTGTGGGACATGTCACCACACGGGGAAGTGGAGCCACATCAGAAAGGAAGCCGGTTATCAGCATCACAGCACCACAAGGTCCGAGAATCATCGCCCCGCCCTCCTTCGATGGAACAACTATGAGCTTTGTAGTGGAGCACCGGTAACCCACAGGGTGCACACACACAAACACAGGTGAGCACCCTTAACATTATCCTACTCAGATAGTATGTGAAGATCACTGTGAAATTGCTGAATGATGAATATTGTACACAGTACAGACCCCTATTTTCTGAATAACTTGACCAGGTGTACGTTTGTGCCCTGCAGTGTTTTTTCCTTTTTCTCATTCCGTTAAAAGGAAATTCCACCACAAAGCAACGTTAAACTCATTTACCAGATTGAGGCATAATTGATTAATTCTCTCTATGTGGCTGGCCAAAGCAATCTCTGTTCAGAAACATTGGCAACAGAAGATGCTTTTTTTGGTAAAGCTCAACCTCAAAATTATGCTTAGCTTTACCCTCACTCAAAAAACTACAATGGGCAGGTAATTTGAATTTCTTGATACCTCGATTGTCTCTCTCTCAATGAGCTCCCCACTCTCTCTTGCCAAGTAATGGAGTAAACAGAAATAAAAACTCAGCCCTCCTTGTGTGTGTTTGGAAGGAGTGAAAACCTTTGACTGGCGTTGTCTGACACTCACCTTTTTTTACCTTAGTGTAGTCCTTTGTAAAGCTGGAAACTGGAGCATGCACAGTAGTTTAAGGCTATATCTCTGGCCTGACGATATGTACAGAGCTGGCAGTAAGCTCATTTTACTTTGTGGTAAAGCAACTTTTCTTCAAATATAAGATAGACCCAGAGTGGAATTCCCCTTTAACTATATCTTATATCAGATATATTTTGGCCATCGTTAATTAATTTCAGGGAACAAGAAATATCAAGATTAGCTTGGGACCGAGTTCCAAAATTGGTCTAGATTTCACATCCCAGTTCATTATTCAGTACAAACCCTGAGCATAATTTGGTGCACTGCCCTTTGAAAGTTTGATTTTCACTCAGCCACTCATCTCTCAACTTTAAAATATGCTTCAGCTCCCATGCAGAGGTCACACAGAGTTCATATCGTATTCTATCTTCAGCCCTTTCAGGTGTACAATCTCACCTGTGAGATTAGAATTTTTAGAACTGAACAATGATGATGTCACAATAGCTACTCACAATTGAAAGGTAGACTTCTAGGATTCTGAGAAAACATTCCAAAACATTTACACCGGAAAGGGTTAAATTTGATATTTTGAGATTGTTGATGTTAGAACACTTTGGGTCGGGGCCTATCGAGTCCAACATTACCACAGGCATGTGGATTTGAGCAGTTGATCTGGTGTACTACGTCATGTCGACTGCTATGTTTGTGCTGCACTGTTGTAAATGGTGCTAATGCAAGAGCCTGGGGTGTCTGTGGGAGTGAGGTGATAGTGTTAATAGACACCCAGTAGTTTCACGACCGGTAACCTGACACTGGTTAGACTCTGGCTAGGCTTGCTGGGAGCTAGGATTTTCAACTGAGAACTGAGTTCCTTTTTCTCTGCATTACACACTGTCGGGCTATTTTGATAGTGCCAGACGAGCTTGTTTACATGGTTGGAAGGTGTCACGTGAAACTATTCGAGTTAGTGACACTTTACGTTGAGTTATTCTTAATCGGTGTCATAAAAGCTTTAATTACTGAGGTAACATTTCAGAATTACTGAGTAACATGGTAATGGAACCATTCCTTGTTACCTCCGCCAAGGAGGTTTTGTGATCGGTCCCGTCTTTGAGTGAGTCTGTGAACGAGATATCTCGAAAAGTAATTGCCGGATTGCCATGAAATTTTCTGTGCACATTCATGACCCCAAGAGGAAGAAACCTAATGATTTTGGTGACCCCATGACCTTTCCTCTCATGCCACTATCAGGCCAACGTTTTCAAATGAGCGCATCTCCTGACCCATTTGTCATACAGTCACATCAATTGTTGTGAACATTCATGACCCCAAGAGGAAGACACCTATTTATTTTGGTGAGCCACCATCAGGCCAAACTGAGAACAAGATATCTCAAAATGTAATTGCCGGATTGCCATACAATTTGCTGTGCACATTCACAATCACAAGAGGACAAAGTCTCTCTATAGCACCACTGTCAGGCCAAACTTTACATTTTCAAATGAGCATATCTCCTAGGGCTGTGCAATATGGACAAAATCTTCCATCACGATATGGGTAATTTCATATCTCGATAATGATATATATCACGGTATAGTACATTTTCTGTAAATTCGATGAAAAATTGTCTTTACAAAATAACCACATGCCTCATGACTACTTTTTGCTAATCAAATGAACTAATACAAATGAAAGGCACTCTCTCTTTTCTCCTTTATTTGGAAGTGACATTGAACAATGCTTTCAACACTTGCCTTCTATGTAGCTGGCATCTTTTGGCTCTCCCTGTTCTACCTCTCATGGTACAGTTTTCTGGTCAGTGTCAGAGTTCTTCTATCCAAAGCACGACCAAATGACAGAAGTATCCCCCCTCTTAGGTACAAGTTCCTCATCTTGTCTTGGTTGGGCTGAATCCTGTTCTGTATCAGTGTTGTGGGGAGTTTCTTTCTGTGTCATGCTCCTCCATGTTTGTTTGTTATCCGAGCCCACATGGTCTGAATAATGTAAAATGCTGCTGTTCTGCTGTGTTCTTTTTGCAACAATGGCGATAGAAATGATAGCGATCTCTATTGATAGAAATATTTAGAAAAAGAAGATTTGCAGTGAATAGTCATGACCCCTAGGGGAAAACCTATTGATTTTGGTGACCATGTGACCTTTCCTCTAGTGCCACCATCAGGACAAAATAAAAAAATGTCAAATTATAGTCACAAAATTTGCTGTGAACATGACTGCTGTTGCATGTGAAAGTAACGTCAAAGTGGGGAGATTGTGTGGCCTTGGTGGAGGTCTGCATTCAACTGAGTGCATGTTTGTGTCATTTTGTTTCGCTTCCTCCATGCTAGGAGATAGAATTGGAACAATCCCTTTGTCTTTCACAGTCTAACCCCCTGCATTATCATAATCATAATAATTTTATTATTCGCCAAATACAAATAATTTAAGATAATTTGTCTTGATGACATCAGTGCAGAGAAATTGAACAACTAACAAGTTGTAATAGGAAAACTCACATACAGTGCACAGGGACAGCATGACAACAACAGACAGCAGACTATATACGAATATATCACGCTCCATACATTCACTACTAGGTACATTTTGCCACAACTTAGTCTTGTAATGGATTGCGGCTGTGGAGGGAAGTGATAAGTGTCCAGTGGTGCAATTATTACATTGACATGAATGACCTCTCATCCCAGAGATACAAACAATTATCATAACAATGGGGACTGATATAATATTGTTACTGTTGTAATTACATTTTATTTCTTCTGATGGTGCTGGCCCCCTGAAGCCAGCACCATCAAGCCTAATTGAATCGATATTGAATCAAATGGTAAATGGACTGCATTTATATAGCGCTTTTATCCAAAGCGCTGTACAACTTATGCCTCACACTCACCCATTCACTCACACATTCACACACCGACAGCGGAGGCAACCACGCAAGGTGCCAACTTGCTCGTCGGGAGCGGTTAGGGGTTAAGTGTCTTGCTCAAGGACACTTCGACACGCTACCAGGAGGAGCCGGGGATCGAACCGGGAACCTTCAGATTACCAGATGACGGCTCTACCTCCTGAGCCACTGTCGCCCCTATGTCACTCATGCACAATCTATAGCACACTGTTGCACATTCACAGTTCTGATTCATAGACCATATGCCAAGAAGTATACATCACCATATTTGCACTAAGACTGCGTAAAGATGCATGAAAAGAATAGACCAGGCAACATCCAAGAGATGACCAAGAGCAGCATTGTCCCACCAGTTAGAGAGGATTTCAACCATCTAGAGTTGTACACTTCATCAACCAGTTAGAAAGGATTTCAACCATCTAGAGTTGGACACTTCATCAACCAGTTAGAAAGGATTTCAACCATCTAGAGTTGGACACTTCATCAACCAGTTAGAAAGGATTTCAACCATCTAGAGTTGGACACTTCATCACCCAGTTAGAAAAGGATTTCAACCATCTAGAGTTGGACACTTCATCAACCAGTTAGAAAAGGATTTCAACCATCTAGAGTTGGACACTTCATCACCCAGTTAGAAAGGATTTCAACCATCTAGAGTTGGACACTTCATCAACCAGTTAGAAAGGATTTCAACCATCTAGAGTTGGACACTTCATCAACCAGTTAGAAAGGATTTCAACCATCTAGAGTTGGACACTTCATCAACCAGTTAGAAAAGGATTTCAACCATCTAGAGTTGGACACTTCATCAACCAGTTAGAAAAGGATTTCAACCATCTAGAGTTGGACACTTCATCAACCAGTTAGAAAAGGATTTCAACCACCTTGAGTTGGACACTTCATCATCCTAGGAGCTGTGTGTTCCGCAGAATATGCCAGCATGGAGAACCACATGTTCCACAGAACAGGATAGCATGGAGAACCACATGTTGGGAGTGAGGGTAGGTGAGAGAGTGAGTTTACACAACAGCTTTATTTGCATCCCTTTCTGCAGAGTAAAACGGATTGCCTGTAACTGCAGAAACATGATGCAAATTCACTGCTTTTCACTTTTCAGATCCTTCATTTGAATAGCAAATTCTATTCCAACACAAGGTCTGAACCTTCCAACTGGCAGGGAGGTCTGCCCAGGAACTGAAGTGGTCAGTCAAGCAATGTCTATGGAGATGGAACAGCTCAACTCCTCAGCCTACAATGTCTCCAACAACTCCAGCCCTGTCATAGGGTGGATAGGTCTGTTCCCCGCTGTGGTCCTCTCCATCTGCGTCCTGGTGGGTGTTTAGGTTTACCATCACACTGTTGAGTCAAGCTGGATATCTCTGACAAAAAAAATCTTTTTTCTCTCTCCAAATATTAAGATTTTGATATAAATGTCTAAACATGTGGACTTAGCGATTTCAACATAATTTCTTTTTTTTAGCAATATGTTGTGAAATAAATTGCTTAATTAGATTTTTCTTTGACATGTTTACAGGCCAAGGATTCTCCACAGCTTTTACTTTGTTTAAGAGGCTGTCTAAAACACTATCACAGTAGGGCTGGACACTATAGTAATATTTATCATTTATTGTCATCTCTGTGTTACAGCATTGTGTTTTTATATACATCATATATACATGATATACTGTACATGTTTCCCATGCAATGATTTACTTGTGGTGGCCTGCCACAATATCAGCACTGACCATCACAAATAGAATTATTTGTTTTACAATTTAAAGGCACTACTAGGAGGATTTTCACATCAATATATCAGTGTTAACTAAATGTCCATACCATGGCAGGATTACTGCAGAAACATGTAGAGACAAATGAGAATGAAAGTTAATTGACAAGACCGCTACAAGTCCGTTATCTTCTTCTTTAAGAAGCCTCTATCTTCTATCTATGTGGTTTGCCACCGGGTCGTATACACAGGACCCCACATTCACTGTTAGTAAGGGCTGTTCACCCTCTCCTCTCATCATCAAAACAAATCCCATGTGGTAAAGTGCCGGGTGGTTGGAACAAATGGCAACATCTCCTTGCAACAGCAAGCAAAGAGTTTTTGGGAAATGTGGTCTTATAATAGGAATTAGACTACCAATTGTTTTGGCAATGGTCTCATTTGTTTACTGTAGTTATACCAAGGTATTACAACTAATCTGACAATGATATATGATATGATATATTGTTGTTGAAAATTCTCCTTGTGGTAGCTTTAAAATGGGTCAAATCTTATTTCATTGTAGAGCTGCATGCAGCACATTTATTTGCAGCCCCTCCCTGCCCTGCTCTCTCTCACAGACACGAACCGGTCTGTGAATAGCCCCTCACCTTGTGCACACAGTCACACGTGCTGCTGAAAACGAGGAAATGAGAGGAGCATAAAATGACAGCGAAATTAAAACGTAAAATACATATTCATTTCATTTACCATTTTCTGAAGAGGAAATGCTTATAAGGTTTGCATTTCTGAGTTTGTTCATTTTCCTGTGTCCATTGGTTACTCTCTGGACAGGCTGAGGGCAGTTCAGGCCAACAGTGGTAGTGCACTCGTCAACCCGATTAGTTTTTTGTTTACAAGCAGAAGTCATGCTTGCCATGGCTGTATATGAGTGAGTCAGAGTAGCGATGGCACTGGGGTTGTAACTTCTAAACGTTTAATTGTGTAACTGTTAACAGCAGTTCTAAATGTTGAATGAAAAATCTCAAAACGATTAAACGTATTTTTTACATCTAACAAAAGTCTCGCTCTGTAATCCCGCAAGAGGCGGGACAGTTGTTGTGAATAGTGTTGAGAAAGTTTGTGGGTTGTAATTTAATTGCCAAGCCTTAAAGTAAAAAATTGCTATGCGTAAGAATAGCCTAGCATTATCTAAAAGATAAAGAAAATGGTTCATGTTTGTGCATTCCCTAATTGTACCAACAAAATGTGGTTCCACACTTTGCTTACATAGACTTGAGGACATGCTAAAGTTGCGGCTAGTTAACCACAGCGTTTACTACAAATAGATAACATTACTCTGTGGCTGGCAGACCACCGTTTCGAAAGGGATGACTGCCTAAGACACCCTTTACCTAAACTTTTTTTTTCTTTTTTTCTTTTATTATTACCATGGTGTTGAACCATGTACACATTTCTTGCAGCGTGTAAACGTTTAGCAATTTTGTGAATTTTACCCATCCCTAGATGGTGCAGGTATTGGTGGCAGGAGCAATGGTACAGTAATATTGGTGGCAATAATTGGCCAATTTATGTCAGGAAACGCACATTGAGAGTAAGTGCAAAATGTATTAAGCCACAACTGCAGTGAAAGCGCGTCCTGCCTGCATTGATGTCCTAACTTCCCTTGAGTGGTAACTATAAAAAAAAAAATGAATGGGCTCATAAATGAACAAACACAAAAATGTAAGACATACCTGTTTCCTGTTTCCTCTTCCAGAAAATTATTAAAATGCTGTAATTAATAATTAAAGCATTTGCAGTGGAGCACTTTATAGACGTTAGGCCTATTATTTATTTAATAAAAGTATTGAGAATATTATATATAGTGTATATACAGTGCCTTGCAAAAATATTGACACCCTAGGTAAATATGAACAAAAAAAGCTGTGAAGAAATTGTCAATGTTGTTTATCAGCTTGGTATAACACTCAAATTTTGAGAAATTTAAAATTGAATCTTTGAGTTAAAATTGTTCAAAGAAATAAAACACATTTTTAATCAAGACGCCCCCCCGCCCCCCACGTCAAAAACATGCATTGCATAATTATATTCACCCCAAGAAATTCTTATGAACAAAATCTAATAAATGTATATTCTGATTAAGATTTTACTTTTTAAAGGTCATCTGAATTTGTGGGAACTCTTTAGAGGTCATTCATGATATTATTTTGTCTTTCCTGCTTTCCAATGCCCCTCAATATATTTGAATGGGACTTAAAGGGATTTTTGGTGTACAATGGGCTCTCCCATCAGAATACTACTTGCATAGTAAAATTGGACACAAAAAGGCCACTGAAATTTGACCTATTCTGAATATCGTGATATTGTATTTCTTTTTTTCATATTGCCCAGTCCTATATCACAGTATTTTGTGAGATAGAAATAGCAGTTGTCTGTCTGTCTGCATCCATCCATCCATCCATCCATCCATTATGGGTGTAAGGATTCACTCAACTCATGATTCGGTTTGATTGGGATACTGGGTTCACGATTCGGTTCGAAACGCGATAAAAAAAAAAAATGAAGAAAAATTATGACTGAGAAAAATTCCTTTTTTATTTCTGTGGCATAAGCTCTGCAAAACAATACGTTTTTCCTTTTCTTTATAAAGCTGAGTGAAAGAGATTCCTTTTTTATCTGACATGACCCAAGTTTGACTTGTTTACTCACACGTGTGGGGTTTCCTGAGTGCTACTGATGAGTCAGCGCATGGTGGGATATATACAACGGCTAAAAACATAGCACTGAATGCCCTTGGTAGGTAGAGGGGTCGACATTTCAACAGTAGCAGTTCCACATCTAGCGAACAATGCTTGTCTACAGCCTGTACGTCTCCACACCACACGTTGTTCACACAACATGGAAGACGGAACGCAACACGAGAACCATGGACATTAGTGTCGCGGTTGGTCTTGGTTTCAGAACCGTTACTCCCCTACTATCTATCTATCTGGTTGTAGGTGGGTGTTCCTGGTAACGTATCTGTGATGGTGTTCCTATCTATCCATCTATCTATGGTTGTAGGTGGGTGTTCCTGGTAATGTAGCTGTGATGATGTTCCTGAGACAAAACAACCATCTGTCCAGTCTGAGCCGCAGTCTGATGTTGAGCCTGGCTGTATCTGACCTGCTCTGCCTCCTCACCCTGCCTGCCTGGGTCTACAATAACCTCCACAGGTTAGCTAACTTATTTCATTAGTATAACACTTGCATTATTAGCCTGGTAGTTTATTTTTTGTCAAGGAAGAAGAGCACCTGGGGCTTGGTAGAGATCAGCTGTACTTGGAGACACATATCAAAAAGCATTTAATAAATTAGCTAATTTTCTGTCATTATATTTAGATCTCAACCAGAATATCTGTGTGCTGTGTCTCCTGAATTTTGTCCTTCAGATCTGAACAGTTGTAGCATGACGTTCAGGTCAGGTTTCCTGGTGCCTTTCCGTTGGCTTCTGTCAAAAAGTTTCCTTCCTGTCAATCAAGCAGGTTACTGGGATCAGACAGGTTGCTGGCTACAGAGAGATGTATTTATGATGGAAGGGTTTTATTCCCATTAATTTATGACATACTGTTGGTTATGTTTTCAACATTAAAGGAGGGTATTGAACAGTTGAGTAAGCTGTTTTTTTTTTAACCCAGTGTTTATTGGAAAGCTGTGTTTAATTGCTGAAAAACAAAGTAGTTCCAGATAAACTGTCTACATTTTCCAGTTAAAACATTCTAGATTAATATGCTGGCTACATAGTATCTAACGTTATTATGTAGGCTAATATAATATCCAGTCAGCAGTTTGTTCATTTGCCTGCCTTGTCCTCTAAACACTATGGTGACAAAGTATATAAATACGATAATTCTGGATTTTCCCCCAATATTGATATATGTTCATGTATGCAAAATCACAAGATAAATAATCCAATTGCTGTTCATCACATTGAACTTCCTTATCCAATGCTGGTAGTCTTATTGCTAGACGTTTGATAGATATCTCGCCTAGAAGTGGGGAGAAAGGACATCCCTGTTTTGTACCACAATGCAATGGAATTTGATGCTTCTGGTCTGTAGTATATAAAAGCTTCACGACAAAAAGTTACTGCCGAACATAAATCTCTCCAAGACTGCAAAGATAGTCTTACTCAACCCCATTGAAAGCCTTTTCAAGATCCCATTTACCATCTCAAAGTCACAAACTGAAGAGTGAAGGCGGGGATAGAATAGCTTAAATATACTAATAATTAGCAATTGCTTTTGAAAACACACTAACTTACTTTATCTACTTATTTACACGTTTTATTTTATTCAACCTGTTTTCTTCTCTTTTACAAATGATATGCCTTTAAATTACTTCTACTTATGTCCATGCTATGTAAAGCTTATGTAATCTTGGTTTTGAGAAGCTCTTCATCACTAAAGTTTACTATTGTATTCTGACAGCTGGGACATAGGCGCGGTAGTCTGCAAGGTCGCTGGCTTTCTTTTCTACTGGTCCGCCTACAGTAGCCTTCTGAACATCACCATGCTCAGCGTCCAGCGCTACCTCCAAGTAGCACTACCTCAGAGGATCAGCAGGCTGGGCCTGGCAGGGCAGATGGTCCTGCTGGCTGTCATCTGGGGCTTTACAGCATGTATCGCCTCTGTGTACGCAGTGGTGTTTAATCTCGAGCTTCTACAGCTGGAAATAAGGCAAGAGCACAGGACATTTTGTACAACTGTTTCCACTTCAGACAATCAGCATATATCTGTGCTGCTAGCAGAGGTCATTCTGGGATTTGTAGTTCCCGTCTCAGCCATGACTTCTGCCTACATCTGCCTCCACCGGAGAGCCACCCAGTCTGTGTTCTTCAACAGCCCCAGGATGACCAGGCTCATCACCAGTATCATTGTGACTTTCATTGTTCTCTGGACACCCTACCAGTTAGTCAACCTGCTGGGTGTGGCTGGCATGTCAACAGAAAATAAATCTCTGCATGATTTTTACTGTAAGAGCTGGATCCCTGTAGGATCTCTAACGGTGCTGAACAGTGCTGTAGATCCATTCCTCTACGCCTTCGCCTCCAGAAAGACACAGAGGGAAACTAGCAATGCTCCAACATGATGGACCCCAACTACTGTAAAACTTCTAATAATAGCTCTGTGTTTATTTGCTTTGACAACCAGCAACCCCAAAGACTGCTGTAGCTTTATTAAAGGACCACTTCACAGATTTTCAACCTTATCTCTATCTATCTGAATTAGGGATACAGTGTTCTCTGTGTCTCTGCGGCGCAACTGCAAAATCTGTTGTTTTTCCGGCCACTGAGCACGTCATTTGACGTGCCCCATGGCCAGGAAGAACTACAGGCTACTTCAGCTTGGATTTGTCTCCGCCGCTGGAAAACAACATTTCCTTGTTGCTCAAGCTTCGCTTTCAACAGCGAAAATGGCACTCCAAAATATTATTGCAGAGGATTTTATGGAGGAGGATACATTTTACAGTATTTTGGCAGAATCCAATATCCATATTTATTCAAGCCAAAGAGTATACGGCTGAAGAAATGCAGCGGAGAAAGGCAGAGGCTGCTGCTGCATTAGCCGAGCAGCAGACAGACAGACCCTGAGCCAGCGAGGACCATGCACAGACCCTGAGCCAGCGAGGACCATGCAGACAGACAGACCCTGAGCCAGCGAGGACCATGCAGACAGACAGACCCTGAGCCAGCGAGGACCATGCAGACAAACAGACCATGCAGACAGACCCTGAGCCAGCGAGGACCATGCAGACAGACCCTGAGCCAGCAAGGACCATGCAGACAGACCCTGAGCCAGCGAGGACCATGCAGACAGACGGACCATGCAGACAGACCCTGAGCTGGTGGTGTCTTTGTCTTTGTACAGAAGCTAGGAGAGAGGAATAGCCTCATGGATGGAATATCATCTGCTTTTCTTACAAAGGATCAATGGGAAAAAACTGGACTTAGTTATAAGTTATAGCTGATGT
>OMKL01154793.1:5035-16675 GCA_900302295.1 Parasudis fraserbrunneri | reverse complement strand
GGCTGAAGAAATGCAGCGGAGAAAGGCAGAGGCTGCTGCTGCATTAGCCGAGCAGCAGACAGACAGACCCTGAGCCAGCGAGGACCATGCACAGACCCTGAGCTAGCGAGGACCATGCAGACAGACAGACCATGCAGACAGACCCTGAGCCAGCGAGGATCATGCAGACAGACCCTGAGCCAGCGAGGACCATGCAAACAGACAGACCCTGAGCCAGTGAGGACCATGCAGACAGACCCTGAGCCAGCGAGGACCATGCAGACAGACCCTGAGCCAGCGAGGACCATGCAGACAGACGGACCATGCAGACAGACCCTGAGCCAGTGAGGACCATGCAGACAGACCCTGAGCTGGTGGTGTCTTTGTCTTTGTACAGAAGCTAGGAGAGAGGAATAGCCTCATGGATGGAATATCATCTGCTTTTCTTACAAAGGATCAATGGGAAAAAACTGGACTTAGTTATAAGTTATAGCTGATGTCACAGGAGAGAGGACTTTGGTCGCAGAGTGGAATTAATGTCTTTGTCTTTTTTTGTGTGTGATTTGACCTGGTGTTGATTTATTTGTTGTAAAGCTTTTTGTAATAGTGCTTTTGGAAATACAAATTTGATACAATATATGGTTGATGTTGAAAAGAGCAGGCTGTCTGACTTAATTGATGCAAATATTGAATGGTGATGTTTTCTACTAGTAACAGTGTCATTAACTCTTTACTTGACCTCAAATACAGTGGTAAATATGTGGTCTTTTCAAAAATACATCATTAACAGTTAGTCAATGGCTGGGGTCTTGTCACAGGCTACATTAGTCTATGGTTGGGGTCTTATCACTGGCTACATTAATCTATGGCTGGGATATTAGTTAGCTTAATACTTCAATTAATTTCAGATATACCCTACCTGGTAACATTACGTTAGCTTACTTGACACTTATGTCTGACCGACTCCACAAGTTGTTCTGGGGCAAAAACTCCATCTCCTGATGATATGTCCACAATGTCCCTCTCACACCTGCTTTTCTTCCTTGGGCGACTCCTTCATACTCTGTACTTCTCAATGTTTCATCCATAGCATCCATTTTGACATCCAATTCACGGAATTCCCCTCTTGCATCTAGCACACTCCACTGCAGGTGACGTGTGCTGTTGACTCAATCACCTTTTATTATGTATTCCCTGAAAACCGCTTTTAATGTGCTTTTAATTGAACTTTTGAACTCTGGCCTCTGAATGGAATTGTGGGCGTCATGCAAAAAAACCCAACCTAAAATGGAATGACATACACAATTGTAAGAGGAGCTGTTAACCTTTAAGTTGGCCTTTAACGTGAGACTCTCCTTGTACTACCTGGCTACAATGTAGTGTGAAGGGTGCTGCTGCCTGGTGGAGATAACAATATTTTGCGTTCAGCCCAAGTGATCCAAAAAATTTGTCTTGTCACTGATTCTAATCAACAGTATGTGGAGCTGAGGAAAAGTCCTGAGGTGCAGCAAAAATGTTGCGGTGTTGCATCAGATGACTATTTGGTAATTTATTGATAAGGTACAGTGAATAAATAAATAAATAAATAAATAACTTAATACCTGCTCTGCATGCCCTTATTGGGTAGAAGCTTCTGTTATTGGTTAACATAATGGAACACATCTTCCTTTATTAGGTAGAAACATCTTCACATCTTCCTTTACTGATGTGATATAGAAGTTGGTGTCTAAAACCACTTTTTGGGAATAAACTTATTTCAGCTTTTTTCATATTCATCCATTGGTGAGTGCACAGTTCATCATCTTATGAGAGCCGGTGCAAATTAAGTGGCTCTAATATACATACAGGTAAAAAAAAAAATCAACTGAGTCCTTCTATATTTCAGGACTTTAGAGAACAGGTGCCAAGGGAAGTGATTCTCAAAGCTAGTTGTGTGGTAAGGTGGAATGAGTTTGCTTTCGGGTTTTGAGATGGTCTCTCCCTCATAGTTACACCACTGATACTGAGGTATTAAGATAAATAGATGATTTAACTGCCATCAACCAGGAAAAAGAGGTGAGGCTTGACTGCTTTGAATTATTATTATTATTATTATTATTATTAATAATAATAATAATAATAATAATAATAATAATAATAATAATAATAATAATATGTTTGTGGAATAATGTATTAATTAATTTCTTATTACAGTGAAGTGAAACCTTGTATTGGTATTTTCGTTGTGGCAATGACATAGAATACTACCGCATGAACCACAGCTTTATTTGTATTCCTCCCTTTAAGAACAGAAAAATTAATGAGTAGCTGAAATGAACCCAACATTCAGCTCATTAATTTTTATGACAATGTCGTCATCATCCAAAACAAAGTTTCTAATGGTTCGAACTGTCATTCTCCTCAGAAACAAAGTTTCTAATGGTTCTAAATGTCATCCTCCTTCAAAACAAAGTTTGTAACTGGCACCACAGATTCTCATGTGACTGATAGCAGCCACTGGAGCAAACCGAGCTTCCCTCAGTCATCATTCAGCCAGGTGACAAACATCTAGAGATGGAGCAGCTCAACTCCTCAGCCTTACAAACACCACCAGCCCTTTGGAAGGGGGAAGGAGTGTACATCTGGCCTACAACATGGTCCTCTCCATCTGCATCTTAGCTGGTGTTTAGGTTCACCATCTCAAGGTTCAGTCAAGCTGCTTTTTTTTTTCTACTGCTCTTTTCCATTTGTCTCTCAATCTGTCCGTCTATCTTTTAGGGTTACACATACAGACAACAAAACATAGTTGTCTCTTGAATATTTATGTATATACCGCATATATTGAAAGACTGGTACACATATGGACTCAGCTATTTGTAAATAATAAATTTTTCAGCAAATTATTGCTAACTAAACAGCGGGGTGCTGGATTTTTAATTATGATGAAGGATTTTCTCTGCCGTGCAACTTGATCTATAGTCCAAGGATTCTGCACAGCACCAGAACACCTTGTTCAGGAGACTGACACACCTTTCCCTCTCAGGAAACATTGCAGCCTCATGCAATTTGTGAGTTGCAATTGTCAATATTGCAGTTTTGATTTCATTTTCTTTATTTCTTTTTCTTTTACCCCTCACCCCTACTTTTTGCATATTTTGATGTGCTATGGATGATTTCAAAATGTATTTGTTTGGGATAATGTTAATTTTGGCTCAGTTCCATACAATGTACACTAAAAACTGAAAGGAAAATATTTACTATTGAACTGAAAATAAAAGGAAATTGACATAGGAGTTTAAAATTCTAATATCAGAGAAATCTAGTTTGTAAAAATATTCACCCAGTACTTCAAGACACTAATAATGGTCAGCAGTGATTTTTTATTGAGAAGCAGCACACGTCATCTACCCCCATTTTTTAAACATAAGTCCTGCTCAGCTACCCCCAGTTTTTAACATAAATCCTGCTTAGCTACCCTCATTGTTTTAAAACAAGTCCTGCTCAGCTACCCTCAGTGTTTTAAAACAAGTCCTGCTCAGCTACCCTCAGTGTTTTAACATAAATCCTGCTTAGCTACCCTCAGTGTTTTAACATAAATCCTGCTTAGCTACCCTCAGTGTCTTAACATAAATCCTGCTTAGCTACCCTCAGTGTTTTAACATAAGTCCTGCTCAGCTACCCTCAGTGTTTTAACATAAGTCCTACTCAGCTACCCTCTGTGTTTTAAAACAAGTCCTGCTCAGCCACCCTCAGTGTTTTAACATAAGTCCTGCGGCTTACCAGGAATGGGGCTAAATGGTGAGAGGAAGGTGATGATATTTTTATTTAAAACCTCAAGGAGTGAACTGAAATGCTATCCACGAGTTAACCACAGCCAGCCAACCAGTCAGTCAGTCAGTCAGCTAGCCCCTAATCAAAACAACTGTGTCACTGCTGACAATTTGGATGGACGCTTACACTGTTGTCTCTACACCTGAGCTGTCAATCTTCTTCTATAATCCCATTCGAATGTCATTCCTTATTATTTTTAATATTCGAATAATATTTGATTTTTTAATGCTCACATTTTGCCTATTATTAATATTTACTACATACCTATACACTGTATACACAGGCATATGCATTGCCAGTGTCACTATCTGTTATACATGCTGTCCACTAGAGGGCATCCCAACGTTACCAATAAACATTTCTTTCTTGCTAAGTAAATAATCATTAAGCTTAAGCACTTTGGGACTGATTCCGACTTGTGATATCTAAGTGCGCTCAGCATGGTACTATGGTAAATGAAGCTACTCCCCATTAAGACCTCAAACTTATCCTTGGATTCAAGTTTAAGTCCAGCGCCTCTCGTGACCATTTTCCATATTGTCTGGTTTGGTGCTGTTATTTACGCACGTCCTTATACAGTAGAATTCATTATATAATCGAAATGTAGGCCTATGATTTAGTATCAGTGGCCTTGGTCTATTTTGATATTTGTTCTAATAGTGTTTGCCTATTATGGTTTTCATGATGTGGTCGATATGAAAAATAAAACTACTAATGTTCTCTGGACGTTACTAACGTTAACAATGCATGAGACGTTTACACCACAGCGTTCTATTTAAGATCTGCTGTCATTCACTTGTACCGACTCATCCAGGATGGTCAGCTGGAGAGGTGAGCTTGACACCCGTGCGTAAATCTGTCCAACTGAATTTTCTTTGCATTGTTGGTGCAAAGATATTTTGCACCATAAGGGGCTTCATTGTGCTTGGAGATGAGATGGTGAATTAATGTATTAGCTGCAATAGAACTGTCAGAGTTCTAATATCTGAGAACTATGCGCTTCCCAGAACCTTTATTGTGAAGGGGCGAAATGGCAGTAAGTGCCCAGAAGCTAACAGTTAGCTGACTAGGGAGATGAAAATTAGTAAATTTCTTTAAGCATTTTGCAGATTTAGGCTGGATCTACAACTTCTAGGCACCTTTTGAGTGCAATTGCTGCAAGGAAGGAACATGGGAAAGACCTAAGCTGAGATTTGGTTTAGCATTCCCTCCACAAAGAAGACATGACCACGTAGAGACAACTGTGTAAGCGTCCATCCAAACTCTCAATAGCGACACAGTTGTCTCGATTAGGGGCTATCAACCAGCCAGCCAGCCAGCCATCCAGTCAGTCAGCCAGCCAGTCAGTCTATTTAAACTCTATAAACAGATATCTGCACATGAATGCAGAATCTGTGAGCAAGGGACACGATTTTGATATCAGAATCATTCTGGTTTCCATTTGTCAAAAGGTCTGGTTGACCTTTTGCCAAAATATAAGCACAAGTGGGCAGTGCCAGAACATGTGAAAAAATATCCTGTATAATTCTCTGAGCAACAACTACAAAATAAATAAATATTTCTCTGCATGTTTCTTTTGTGTGTGATAACTTTGGTGTAAAAAAAATTATGGATGGATGGCCTAATTTTTTAGGCAAATTCTATGTTGGTAAAATGTGTTTCTAGGGCAATTAATTTTATTTAAAATGGTCTGGAGTGTCATGAGGTCTACAGTATATGACGACTCAAGAAGAAATTTATAGAAAGATGAAAAACGAAGACTCTCGTTTTATCTTTAACTATAATGGAGTGGAAAGACAATGAATCACGTTTTATATCCCAGGGTACCCTGTAGGCTTTCATTAAAGATCTCAGTGTCAGATAAAATAAGAAGGAAGAGCCAGGTAAATTATACTGCTTATAGATTTAAGTCTTTATCTCCGCATACATCTTTGAGTGTGTGAACTCCTCTGTCTGGCCATGAAGGAAAGATAAAAGGATGAGAACCAGATAGTAATGAGTGGTTGCTGAAAATTGGAGAATTGAGGTGCCATTTTTTGTTTGTCTTAGTAATTTTCAATGCAGCTAACTAGCAAATGGGAAATTATAGGGAGCGCAGTGTGTGCAACATACTACATACAACATACTTGGAGGACTTGCACCCCCAGGTGGAAGTGGCCATTCGTAACACCAGAAGAAGAAAATTCACTCACAGCTGTTTTCACTTGACTATCCAGTTCAGTTTTGCCAAAAAACACACAAATTATGCTTCAGTGGCCAGTATGTTGTTTTTTTTATGTTTGTTTAGGAAAATCTTTGCTGACCCGGAAACGAAAATGGCACTAGAAATAACCTGGCACAAAGAATTGTGGGATTGAAATGACTGTGTAGCAACCATCCGCTCCATACTTCAAATGTTGGTACTTTTGGTGTGCATACATTACATTTACATACATACATTTCTGTCGCATACATTATTCCCATACGAACAGATCGCATACTGAAAATTGCATGCAATATAGTATGTAGCATGGAGAAATTGGAAACAGGTAGTGTCTTTTGTTGGGTGATAAGGAGATGTCTGGTGTAGCAGAAGTTAGAGGTTAAATAGCTCAGCTCTGAGAAGGATTAATTAACTCTAAAGAACATAATTATGATAATTTTGTGGAATAAATTCCTTCTTATTACAGAAAGATCAAACTCTGTATGAGTACTTATTTCACTGTAGCTATGACAAAAAAATGCATTCAGAACAAGCAAATGAGCTGTGTTTGGAATGGCCAACTTTCTGGATGCAAATTTACTATCAAAAAACTTTTCCCATCATTCATTTGAATGGCAAATCCATCACCCCCAAAACAAGGTTTACAATGGTTACAACCGGCACAACATTTCCTTATGTGATTGGTGAACGGGAGTGAACTGAACCTCCACTGAGTCAACGATACACTTCTAGAGATGGAACAACTCAACTCCTCAGCCCAAAATGTCTCTAACACCCCCCCCACTCCTGGTTTGGCCTCCTCTGTGGTCCTTTCTATCTGTTTCATGGTAAGTATCTATACTTGGTTCACAACTACAGGCTTGAGTCGAGATGTTTTTCTTTTCCTCTTTTACTGATCTTATCCTTCTCTCTGTTGGCCTGCACTTGCACTTCTATTTGGCTTGCACCCACCCTTCTGATTACTATGACTGCAATATGAATTGTGGGACATGGATTGGGGGGTTGAATGGTTTTCTCTGCTGTATAACTTGATTTATAGTCCAGGGCTTCTGAACAGCACCAGAACACCTTGTTAAGGAGACTGTCCCTCTCACGAAAGATTGCAGCCAATTTTGACAATGTACATTGTGTGCAATCCTGCAATCTCACTCTATCTATCTGTCTATCTATGGTTGTAGGTGGGTGTTCCTGGTAATGTAACTGATGGTGTTCCTATCTATCTATCTATCTATCTATCTATCTATCTATGGTTGTAGGTGGGTGTTCCTGGTAATGTAGCTGTGATGATGTTCCTGAGACAGAACAACCATCTGTCCAGTCTGAGCCGCAGTCTGATGTTGAACCTGGCTGTATCTGACCTGCTCTGCCTCCTCACCCTGCCTGGGTTAATCTACAACAGCCTCCACAGGCAAGCAACATCACTAACTTAAACAGAAAAGTGTGCTCAGTAGAGTGCAAATCTCCACCAGGCGGTATGCCTATATTCTGGAGTCAATAGAGGGCTGTCGTAGAATGTTTTGAATTACCATTTTTCCTCCAAGTTGGAAGAAACAATGGTTGCTATGTGCAAAACAACATAGCTACTGTCTAGTCTAGGACCAGGACATTGTCTACCATTGTCTACCAAGGACAGCTGGCAGACAGTAGCCTACACATTAGATATGGCCTACCATTTGTTCCTGTCCTGACATTATGTTGGTGACAATGAAATGGCTAAGTAGGTGTATGAACACACAAATCATATTCAATGATTGCCATTTGTAGGCAACATTTTAATGATTAACATTTTAAAACAATTTAACATATAGGCAACCCATATTAGGTTGGTATAGTTGCACATGTAAATGTATTTTGACAATGAAAATCAGGAGCTAAGCCAGACATGCTACCACTAGAATGTCATGTAGCCTGTTACCTAAACAGTAGGCTAGCCTTATTGTCATCTGAGCCAGACCAAAATGCACCCGAAAGGAGCATATAGGCACAATACACAGACACAGCTGTAGCGCAAGTTGGATGAATGAAAGAGGAATGCGAAACTGCGGCTGTACCTTATAACCATAACATAACGTTATCTAGCCTGACACGTCAGACCCATGGAATGTACGAAAGCTAGCTCCATAGGGTCTAAACGCTGCCCATTGAGAAATAAACAAATAGCTTGACGGTGAAAATGGTCATCAATAAAGTCAATTTGACTTACCATGGTGATGTGTTTGTGTCTTGTCTTTAACGCCAGTGGGAATTCCTGGTGCTGTGATAACATTAAAGTACAAGAAAAAGACGATTTCTCCATGTATCTGTGTGTTACCAAGGCAACGGGCTGTCAGTGTGCCATCAGACAGGCGTTTTATATTAAAGTTTACTAGCCTACATGCACGAGCTATGCCTTGTTGCTGCTGTTAGTACAGAGGGGGGCACAAAATCGTCTTCTTCTTGTACTTTAATGTAATCACAGTGCCAGGAATTCCCCCTGGCATGAGAGACAAGACACCAACAGAACCATGGTAAGTCAAATTGACTTTATTGACAACCTTGTTCGCCAGCAAGCTATTTATTTATTTCTCAATGCGCCGCTCTCAGACCCAATGGCAATGCCATGGAGAGGTAGCTTGCGTACTCCGTTCTCTCATCTCTCTCTGCTCATCACGTAAAATCATGGGAAGAGTGATGCCTGCTCTCATATTCTCAGAGACAACCCTATCGGCCTACTCACTCGTCATCACCGAGGTGACAGCTAGCCTAATTGTCAAGAGAGGTATTAGGCTAAGTACACGTTTCTCAAGGAAACCATGCCACTGAACCAAACAAAAATAATGCTGGCTACAGACAGGAATGGCGAGAGACAACTACGTAGGCTACTACCTGTTCATGAAACATGACATGACAGCGTTTGTCACATATGTCGATATTGGGACAGATATATGAGTGCACGCCGGTGCAAAGCATAAAGGGAGATGAATATTATTCCCATCGATTATATGTGGGCAATAGCGTGAGTAATTGCGTGTGCCATGCCTTCCACAAACAGATCCATGCACCGAGTTCCCCATCGATACGCTTTTGTATTAAATAAAATATTGTATGCAGCAGACTATGTAGCTAATCCTTTCATAGTTACTAGGTTTAGTGTATGTCTCACTGCAGCTGACGCAGATATCTAATGGAAATAGCGGCGCTCGACCTGGCTGCTGGACAAAGTTGAAAGCCTGGGCTTCTACTGCTAGAGCTCACTCATTGCGCCCTCGTGTGTTCACTCTAAACTTTTATTTTTTAACATAATCGCCCTATAAAAAGAAAACAAAATTAACTTTTAAATTTAACTGTTATTAATATCCGGTTAATTTGAAATGACTGGTTAACCTGCTAACCGGATAACCTTGCACACCCTCAGCTCCAACACATGGCTGCACCAGACTGCTTACAGTATGTACAGTTTATTTAATTGTCAAGTTGTCAAGCCATTGAAATTCCACAAGAAAAGAAAAAGACGTTTGCTAGGCAGGACGTTTGACAGGCTGTCCCTGTATCTTTACTCGCCTGCTCTGGTTCAGGATCTGAATTCTGTCTTTCTGTTTCATCTGCTCGTGGTACTCATTGATTTGCTGAAGCACTGTACAGGGGGGGGGTAGAGGCAGATTTTTCTTGAAATACAACTCAGAGCGCTTCTGTAGCATATACTGTTCGCAATGAGAAAGAGGGGTGGAGAGAGGGAGAGAGAGAGAGAGACGCTCAAACCAAACACACACAGTTCAGCTTGCGCAGCAGTCAGCAGATTAAATTAAGAGATGCTGATACCCGGGATGGACAACGTACATTTGTAGTGCACCTTTTGAACAAATCACCTTTTGAACAAACCGACCACAAAAGGGCGATTGATGGTCGAAATGCATAAGGTGCGGCACCGAAATGAGGCACCAAAATTTGTTGAGTGATTCAGTGGGGGTAGTAGCGAGTATGTTGCCACCGGTACCACCCAGTACCCAGTTCTCTGTACCCAACCCTAACTATCAATCTTTTGCATTTTTCACATCAGAAGGAGTTTGTGTCACAAAGGTTCTAACCACGAGAGAGAGAGGAGATGAGAATGGGCGAGAGATATTCACTGGAACACCATAGTGGGGACCGTGAATCAACAGCTGTCAAGCATAATCAAATACAATTAAATTTTAGTATATTCCATTGAATAAATGAAGGTTGTCTGTCTAGAATTGACTACAATTTTAGCTCATATTAAACCATATTTCTTGCTTTGGCACAGGACAATCTTCTGATGAACAAACAAACAGGTGTCTCATAGGTATGACGTGTGATATTGGAAAATAACATCCCATTTACTTTGGTGCTGAAAATGTTGTTCAAACATAACCATACACAAATAGTCAAGATGTTTAACTCCAAATGTTACAATTATTTATATAGTTTCCTACCATGCATAAAAATAATAGAATACTGGGAATAGAACTCTGGTCTACCACACAGCCAACACATGACATTACCACTCAGCTATTACCCCAGTATAATTTTGGGGAAGGTAAGAGAGCTATGTCGGTATGGCTGCCCATTGTTTACCTTAACACATGACGTGTCATCGCTGTAGCCTGACCAATGAAGGTTGACGACTACCAGATTAACCACCAGAGAAGAAGAACTTCAGGAGTAGCTCTAAAACCTCTGCATAAAACAAGTATAATTTGAAACGTTATTCTATAAAAACGGTCATCTATTCTGACTTGACATCACTTGGATTGTGAAAAGATTATGTTGATCTGCACGTTCATATCAAAGGATCTCCATTTGCAGTCTTTGTGAGTTCAACATTGGCGAGTTACATAATGCCATTTTTCCATTGTGAATGCTGGTAGACGAAAATAGCCTTGATAGGAATTGCACCTGTTAGGCTAGGCAAAATTAACCATCACATTTTATTATTAACCGAATTTCCCCACGGGATAATAAAGTATTTCAATTCAATTCAATTCAATTCAATTATACACAGATGATGTGATTCTGTACTTGTCTCAACTGGAGGAATCTCTACAACCACAGCTGTATCTTATTAAAACATTGGAATATTTTCAGGGTACTCTGTAAATTGTCAGCGAAGTAAATTTCTCCCACAAACCTCACCATCTTACTTATAACTATATCTCCCCTTGTCTTTAATTTCAGTGTTGTGGTGCATGGGATTACCATTATACAAAGTACTGTGGCTGTTTTGTTTTTATTGTTGTTTATGTTTTTTTTCATGTGCTTTTTTCATGTAAGCTGTGATATTTGATGAGATGTGGGTGTCCGGGGTGGGAGAAGGGAACAGGGGTTTAACTGCTTGTTTGTTGGGTCTTTGTTGATTGCAGTATTGTTTTGTTCATGTATAAAATAATAAATATAATAAAGTATAAATAAAGAAATAAAGTTTGTTATCATTATTACTTTTTTCTACAGCTGGGAAATCGGGCTGGCAGTCTGCAAGCTCATGGCCTTTCTGGTGTACTGGGCTATCATAAGCAGCCTTCTGACCGTCACCATGCTCAGTGTCCAGCGCTACCTCCAAGTAGCACTACCTCAGAGGATCAGCAGGCTGGGCCGGGCGGGGCAGAGGGTCCTGCTGGCTGTCATCTGGGGCTGTGCAGCAACTCTAGCTTCCC